>OOFC01024481.1:0-13875 GCA_900323345.1 Pseudochromis fuscus | reverse complement strand
ACACAGTCCTCCGGCACGCCAAGGAGTCAGCGAAGAGCAGCAACAGGAGGAAGAGGAGCGACCACAACGGCGATGAGAGAGAGGAGCGTGGGGGATGTCCGAGGGAGAGACGGCATGTCGGACCGGCGAGGAGGACGACTGTGTGAGACGAAAGACAAGGATAGAAATGGACATCAGAGGCCGAGAGAGGTGAATGGACTGAAGAGCCGGGCAACCGATGGAAAAGGAAAAGGAGGTGTTAAAGGAGGCAACAGAGGAGGAGGAGGAGGAGGAGGACGAGGAGGAGGCAATAAGACAAACAACATACTGTCCAACCAGGAAGTCTACCTGCCCGCTATGGTGGTCCCACGCACACCTGTAGCCCCGAGAAACCAGGACAAGACCCAAGATCAAGGTAGGGACCTCCCCCCGCCTCCTTGTGCAGCCAGTGGTCTGAATCCTGAACCCTTTGTTTGTTTGTTTGTTTGTTTGTTTGTTTTCCTGCCGTCCAAACACCAACAGTATTTACTACAAGAGAAGAAGAAAAGTGGAAGTTATGTCTCCTCTGAAGTAGAGATGTCCTGTGGTGTTCCTCCGGGTTCGATTAGAGGGCCCCTCCTTATTGGTAGGGAAGGTGGGTGAGGGAGGTTGATAAGTCAGATCATAACTTCTGGATGAGGACTGGCTCTCGGGGCTGGGTTGGTCAGCATCACCACCGCCCTTGTGTGCGGCGCCGGGCAGGGGTTTTCACAGGGGGGTGTCAGACAGTGTGGACGGCGGGCCGGGGGAGGGGCTCAGGTACAGCGTTCAGCAGCGGGGACTCTGGACACTTGCCAGGTCCTTCTCCTATATCTCCCCAGTTGTGGAGCCCACCAGGCACGGGGTCCCTGGCGGGTTGCCTCAGCCAGACCCGAGCAGCTGACTGGTGCAGCCCACAGGACGACAACTGTTTGTAATCAAACCTTTTTAGGGCGGCTGTGGCTCAGCTGGTAGAGCAGCTCATCCACAAATCATAAGGTTTGTGGACGACAGTTCGATCCCCATGTCCACGTGTCCTCATGTCCGGCAAGAATAGTAAGTTGCCTGATGGTGCCAGACAAAATGGCTGCCTTGTTACATTGTAACACAAAGATTTTCAGCTTGTGTTGTATAGAGTGTGATTGTGTTTGTGACGAAATACAGAGATTTAAATTTAATACATTTACTTCTTTCCTCCAACCTGAATTGCAAATGGTAGCAAATCAAGTTTTACGCTGACGATACTCAAATATATTTAGAGTTCATGCCAAACGATCAGTGCCAAGGACGTGATATGGTTCATGGATTGTTGGCCAGTTACGCTCCATATTCTGTGTTTTCAGGCCAAAACCACGACAGAATCCAGGAGAATCCCCCGGCCCTGTCCCGGTCCAGCAGCGAGGGGGGGTCCAACAGGATGTCCCTCAGCTCGGACACCGAGGGCCCGCCCCCAGGGCCACTGCACCCGTCTCTGTCCCACCGAACCAACCCTGACATCAGCGAGGAGGAAGGGGAGGGAGATCCAACACCGTGCCTGAACTTCCAGAATGGTCCGGTCAGCTGCCTCGCGGGAGATGACCGGCCGGAGGTGGACCGTACCACGACTGCGGTAGACACAGGGGGAGAAGAAGGCAAGAAAGTGGTGAACCCCGTGGCTGCTCGGACTGTACCAAAGAGCGAGTCCGCGGCGGGGTTAAGTTACGACTCAGTGAAATACACTCTGGTGGTAGATGAACACGCTCAGCTGGAACTGGTCAACCTGAAGGACTGTATCCATGGCTACAACGAGCACAATGACGACAGTGACGCAGAAACCGTCTACCAGTCAGCAAATGAGGAGGAAGACCCCGAGTACAGAGAGGAGAGGAAGAGGAGCGATGAAGCAAGGAAGCAAGGTAACGACCACAAACACTTTCTAGAAATGAACGAAGCAGCTGCAGCTCAAAAATTAGGTCAAGTGCAAAAAAGTGCAGTACCACTGAAGGGCACTAGATGCTGGTTCCCATAAACTCTGGCTCCAGAAGGAAGAGTTCGGGGCGTGGTTAGTTTGATTGACAGCTCTAGTCTCCAATGATTTAAATACAAGAGTTTACAAGAAAAAATTAAAAAAATAATTTGTTCACTGTCTTTTCCAGTTGATGTTAGTTCATTAGCACTAGCCTGTTAGGAAGCTAGCTATACAGTAGTGTTAGCAATTCTATCACATCGGTTTTAGAGTCACTTTTTTGTTTTATCTTCATGTAAATCCATGATTTTGACTTTGATTTTGATCAAATATTTAATTCTATGCATTTGAGATTGATGATAATAAATTTAATTAAAATGTAAGTGGTATCTCATGGCTCAGCTTTTATCTTTAGAGTGAAGTGTCATCTGCATAGAAACAGATATAGATAGATATCATGACATTACAGCACAAATGAGAAACCAGATTTTTTCTTGTTGTGTTTCTTGTGTTGTCTCAAAAGCTAGAACTACTGAATTATATTTTTTTAAATTCATAATGGTAGATTTGAATAAGAAGTACAAGTATCTCACTACTCACATTTTATTTGCCAGAGAAATTACATTTTGAAACAGGTTCAGATTTAAGTGATCTGAATCCTTACATGGGCGAGCACACAAAAATATCTGACAGATTATTATTGTTTTTACCCTTTTATGGATAATGTGTCTTTCATGATGACTGATTTTTTTCTCAACAAAATAATCCTTTAAAACATTTTCTAAAACAAAATCTACCAAAACTGTAATAAATACCAACACTACAGGGCCTTTGTATACTTCTGGTGGTTTTATAAACCTGGATGTGAAATGACTGTTTCCCCTGAGACACACACATATTTAAAGGTTTTGTGGTTTGTATAAAGAGATGATTGTCCCCGATCTTCAACGTCTGTATCATGGAAACACATGATTCCCAATGAGAGAGAAGAAAGTAGAGGCCCCAGTACTGAGCCCTGTGGAGCCCCACTCAGCAGATGAAGTGATGTTTCATGTTCCCACTTCAACCTGTTGTTGTGTTCTGCTCCCAGAGAGGAGACGGGAGGAGGACAAGAGGAGGAGGGAGGAGGAGGAGGCGAGGAGGAAGAGGGAGGATGATGTGAAGAGGAGGAGGGAGGAGGAGGTGAAGAGGAGGAGAGAGGTCGTGGCGAGGATCTGTAAACAGACCAAGGTGACGTCCACCACCACTTCAGAGGAGGACGAAGCCAACGGAGGAAGAGCCGGTGCTCCCAGAACCAGGAAGTTCCTCAACCTGTTCGCCAATGACAGCGGCCATTACACCGCCACCGGTGAGGTCATCCTCCAGACACTTTACTCAGACGTTCCCAACACATTGATATTCAGGCTCATGTGACACATGCTGAACAAGTATAAATGGTAAAAGCGGAACAAGTAGAAGTGGAAAAGGTTGGGTGTTGGTTCAGTGTTGACAGGAAGTACCACCAAGAACCTGTAGGTGTCAGTGTAACCTGAGCTCCCTGTCTTCCAGGTGCCAGCTCGTTCGGCGTGTTCTCCTGCGTCCTGAACGGCGTGGAGAGGCAGCAGAGCCACCGAGCCGTCTACAGGTCAACGCACAACAACACACGTTAACCACGACCTGTGTGCACACGACCATGAGGTTGAACTCTGTGATGCGTGATGTTCCAGGTTCGTCCCCCGTCACGCAGACGAGCTGGACCTGGAGACGGATGACCCGGTCCTGATGTTGGACCAGTCCGAGGACCTGTGGTGTCAGGGCTACAACATGAGGACTGGAGCCACCGGCATTTTCCCCGCCTTCTACGCCGTCAAAGTTCCCAGAGACATCACACGAGGTAACCAAGGTAACGCTGTGGACTAACGCCACCGTTAGCACTCACTAGCTAACCACCAGGCTAACCTCAGCTTTTACTATTTCACTTCGTTTATCAGGGACTTTCTGTTACAATGTTGCAGTTATTTACAACTATTCACCATTTCTTAGTGTTTATTATCCATTTAGCATCATGACAGTGATCGGAGACCTGTCCTCTGTCCTCTGTCCTCTGTCCTCCTCCCACAGTCCAGAGGGACGGCTGCGTGGAAAAGTTCCTGGTGAGGTTTCTGGGTTCGGTTCAGGTCCCAATCCACACAGGGAACGATGTCCTGTGTGCTGCGATGCAGAAGGTACGACAACATTCACACACACACACACACACACACACACACACTTATTCCATCTGTGTCACAACATCTAATAAAAAATAAACTGAAAGAAAAACATGATTCTTCATTAAATTCAAATTTATTCCCAAAACAAAAAGACACAACAACAGACTTTTCACCTTCACACTGACTCACTGTTTGTTTGTTTGTTTGTTTGTTTGTTGTTTATGTTTCCAGGTGGCGTGCAACAGGCGGTCAGCAGGTCAGCCGCCGTCGGCCTGTGTGTTGGAGGTCGGGGTGAAGGGCGTGAAGATCAGCGTCCAGGACGAGTGTCAGTCTGCTCACAGGGTTCGTCTCTGATCCACATCCACAGACTCACAGCATCCATCTGTTTTACTTTGGATCAAAGTTCAAACAGTTACTTCCTGGTTTGTTCACATGACTTTCATCAATTGTCCGGATCAGTTTCAACCAATAGCATCCTTCCATCCAGCTGTCAATCATCCTGCTGTCAGCAGCACAGTTCAGACTAAACCAGGACTCAGAGCAGCAGCTGTGGTGGTAACCAGTGGTAACCAGTGGTAACCAGTGGTAACCAGTGGTTAGCTGGAACAGGGTTATTAGTTAGCACTGATGTTAGCTAGCTAGCTGCAGGGTTTGGTTGTGTTTCAATGGTCCAATAGGATTGGTTCAAATGTTTAGTCCCGCCTACAATTATATGTCATGATCCTCCGGAGACCATGTTTCAGGAGTTTCATGGTGAATTGTTCCTGTTGTTCAGGAACACACAGAGGAAAAGAAACTGATCATTAATACTTCATGTTCAGCATCTTATATTCAGCATTTCACACACGTCTGATTCTGCCTGGTTTCATTCTGCCTCGTATGTCACATTAACATTGATTTTAGCTTTTGAAAAGTATTTTGAAAGTTTGTTTCTCTGCTGTTTATTGATGGTTGAACTGTGGATTGCAGGTTTTCATTCAGTCCATGTGTCTCTGTCTCCTTCAGGGTGACCAGTGTTTCCATTTCTTCCAGTTGAAGAACATCTCATTCTGCGGCTGTCATCCCAAACACAGCAGGTCTGTGGAGCCTCGTCAGGGACTCATCCATCTGATGACATCACAACCTTCAAGCTCCTCCCCCTGCAGTAGGTTGTCCTTCATGAACTCATCTCGTTCTGTGACTGCAGGTATTTTGGGTTCATCACCAAACATCCCGACCAGCAGCGCTTCGCCGCCCACGTGATGATGTCAGAGACCTCGCTACATCCTCTGGCCGAGTCTGTCGGGTAAGAAATGTGAAGGAGAAATGACACAGACACACACAACAACAACACAGAGACACAACAACAACACAGAGACACAACAACAACACAGAGACACAACAACAACACAAAGACACAACAACAACACAAAGACACAACAACAACACAGAGACACAACAACAACACAAAGACACAACAACAACACAGAGACACAACAACAACACAAAGACACAACAACAACACAGAGACACAACAACAACACAAAGACACAACAACAACACAGAGACACAACAACAACACAAAGACACAACAACAACACAAAGACACAACAACAACACAGAGACACAACAACAACACAGAGACACAACAACAACACAAAGACACAACAACAACACAAAGACACAACAACAACACAAAGACACAACAACAACACAGAGACACAAAACAACACAGAGACACAACCATTAACATGTGTGGTGCTGTGATGGTGATGTGTACAGGAGGGCGTTCCAGCTGTACTACAAGGAGCACATCGGTTACTCCTGTCCCACGGAGGACATCTTCATCGAGTGACTCCGCCCTCGTCCTCACTACCTGCATGTCCGCCCGGTCCTCCTCCACCAACTGGACGTCCGATATATCTCCTCTGCATGGTGGATGCATTGTTACTCTGAGCGAGCTGCTCATTTCCTTTGGTCCTGTCACATAACAGTAACACTGATGATGATGATGATGATGATGATGATGATGAAGAAAACCTGTGGATGGACCAAAACACACATCTGTAACTGCACAGGAGCTTCAGGAGGACGCCGCCCTGCAAACACAGAGTGCAGTAACTACACACGTCACCACAAACAACTACACAACACTGTTTACACTGCTGCAGCTAGCAGCTGAGCTAGCAGCTGAGCTAGCAGCTGAGCTAGCAGCTGAGCTAGCAGCTGAGCTAGCTTAAGAAAGAAATACAATAAGTCATAAACCCAGAGCAGCCCCAATTATAATGAAGACAAACCCAAGATAAACAAGTGGTGCTAAAAGCTAACTAGCATAACTAAAAAAAACAAACAGCAGTGACTGCATTAGAAATAGTTACAGCTAGCTATCTGAGATGTAGCTGAAGCTAATTCCTTCACCTCTTCCTGTTTCTTAGATTTCAAAAGAAAAGTCAACATTTTATCAACTGAATTTATTCTGTCAATGATCAGATGAATACACATTAAACTTATTGATTATTTATGAACAGAGAAAAGAAATTAGCACCAGATAAAACTGTGCTGCTAAAAGCTAACTAGCCTAGGTTAGCTGAGTAGCTGCAGCTCCTGAGTCGAATGAAGTGAATTTAATTAAACTATCTTCACATGTTATATTTAAAGGTACTGAATCAAAGATGAGTTTATTAAACGTTTGTTGAACAGTTCGTTTGGTTAGTGTAGTTACTGCTCTCTGACTTTGTCGAGCTGGATGAACTTTATTTAAACACTAAACGTTATAATCTGTCGAATCCTGATAACAGCCAATCAAGGCCCAACAAAAATCAATGACGGACCGAAGTAAAATCTCTGTAACACTGAGATGGTCTCTGAGATTAAAGTCACAAATTAAAAAATACAAAGTCACAAACTCTGAGATTAAAGTCGTAACTGTCCAGAAAAAAACTATGAAAACATCTGAGATTAAAGTAGAAATTTACCAGAAAACAAACTCGCCCCTTCTCTCAGATTAAAGTCGTAAATTTGTTGGAATAAAAACTTAAATCTTTGAGAATAGTTCAGTTATGGATCAGAAATTGTAACTGTAATCTCCAACAATATTTAAATCAGAACTTTATGCAATAAAACTGACAAATTTGCGAGAAAAAAACTTCAAATTCTTTGTGAGAGTAAGTTACATATTTCTCTGCACACTTCCAACTTCAAAGTATAAATTTAGGAGAACAAAGTTTTCTTTGAGATTAAAGTCGTAAATTTGTGAGTTTTATGGTAAATTAATGAAATAAAAAGAAACAACTTAAATATTATCCAGGGTTAAAATTGTAATCTGTGAGAAAAAACTTTAATCTGAGATTTAATTCAGCAACAAAATTTACAAATTTACAAGCTATAGACATTCTGATACTTTGTATCTTAATATGTATGTTTTTCTCTGCACACTTTCGACTTAAAGTAGAAATTTATGAGTAAAAAAATGTGACTTTTCTTTCAGATTATAGCTGAAAATGTACAAGAAAAAAAAACAAATTTAAGAGAAAAATCTCAGATAATTCCTGAGATTAAATCAGAGAAAACCTGACACATCCTCAGAGATGCTAACCGGCTGTGATCCGCCGTCGTCCATCGTCTGTCGTCCTCGACTCTGCGTTAACGAAGAGTTTCGGCTAACGCTAATGACCTCCTGAGGTTTAAAATGAGTTTCAGATCGATGTTCCCAGAAGTATAAAAGTGTGTTTTCAAACCCTGAGAAGTGACAATCGACCGCCGAGGACCTTTGGATTTGCTGTGACGTTGCCTCAATTCTCTTTTTGCTGCTTTGACCATTTTTCTTCCAGAGCGAGGCTCCGCCCACAGGAAACCTTCTTCTTCTTCTGTTCATGCACCAACGAACGTTTTCTTTTAACTCTGTTACAATGAGGCCCGAAAGACGCCGTGCAATTCAGTGTGTGTGTGTGTGTGTGTGTGTGTGTGTGTGTGTGTGCTGTCACGTCCAACTGTGTCCACGCCAATTTCAGACGAGGCTTCGTTTGCATCACTGCTCAAATCAAAAACCAAAGGTCATTGATGGTGACGATAGATTAAGTCTTTAACCTCGAGCTCTGAATGGGTGGGAACTTCCTGCCAGCGTCACTCTGACCTGCAGAGGGCGACAAAGAGTCAGACGCCTTCCTAAATTCGCCCCAGGCCCAGAGCTAACTGTTAGCGACTCCTGCTGCCCTCAGATGAAATTCACAAGCTAACGTTTGACGTTCAAGTGGTGACATCATCCGTCGGTTGCACATCTTGTTCTTGATAATTAATGTTCCTGTCATCATCGTTGTCTAGAAGCTACCAAAGCTACTGGTTTAGTAAGCTAGCAGGCTAAATTACAATATATTATCTTCCATCCACTGGCCTCCATGAAAAGCTAAATTCCTTATCCAAACTTTCAACTAACATTCAAACTACTTTTAGCTAGCGTAGCATTTAATATTAGCTGTGAGTTGTAAACACACTACTGCTTGGCAACAGCAACATGGACGCCAAAGCACTCCTGGTTGCTCAGAGCGTTAGTTAAAACTTTCATTACCATCAGCATCTAGATGTCACAGAGGCTAACAGTTTAGCATGCCAGCCAGTGGCTAACGTAATGCAGGAAATGTAAAGAGAGAATTAAAAGATTAAGCTTTTGGAATATCAACATTTTCTCAGACAGATCACCAAGAAAAACAATCTGGAAAATCCCAAGATGCTAACTTCCATTAAAAGGTAACATTTGAAAGTCTTTATCCAAACCATTAGCTAACAGTTGATTCCTAATTATAGCTAGCTTTTTCAGTTGTCTGCACTATGTTTCACTCATTATTTCAACTGTTTTTTATACTTTCAGCTAACATGACTTGCTAGCTATTTTTACTGCTAGCCATACATTTAGCTAGTGTAATATGCAACATTAGCTATAAGTTGTAAAAACACTGCTGCTAGGTAACAACAACATGGATGCCAAAAAACTTCTTGGTGTTCAGAGCATATTAGCTAAAATTAATGTTACTATCAGATTCTAGAAGATATCGAGGCTAACAGTTTAGCATGCTAACAAGCTGCTAACGTAATGCAAGAAACATGAAGACAAAATGAAAAGATGAAGCTGTTAGAAAATAAACATTTTCTCAAGCAGAAAAACTTTATAAAATGACAACAGATGAACTTTTTTCCAGAGAAACATGAACTTCAGTGACCTCCACGTCACGACTTGAGAACTCAGAGTGTTCAGATTCACAACCTCGGAGATGGAAATCCTCTGAACTCCCCGAGTTCTCGAGTCGTGACGTGGAGGTCACTGAAGTTCATGTTTCTCTGGATGAAAGTTCATCTGTTGTCATTTTATAAAGTTTTTCTGCTTGAGAAAATGTTGATATTCCAATAGCTTCATGTTTTCACTCTGTCTTTACATTTCCTGCATTACGTTGGATGCTTGTTAGCATGCTAAACCGTTACCCTCTGTGGCTTCTGGACGCCGAGGCTAACGTTAATTTTAGCTGATATGCTCTGAACACCAAGAAGTTTTTTGGCATCCATGTTGATGCCGCTCAGCAGTGGTGTTTTTACAACTTACAGCTAATGTTGAATGCTATGCTAGCTAAAAGTAGAAGGTAGCTAGCAGCTAAAATAGCTAACAGGTAATTTTGATTTTCTAATCTGTCTGAGAACATGTTGACATTCCAACAGCTTGATCTTTTCATTCTGTCTTTACGTTTCCTACATTACATTAACCTCTTGTCAGCATGCTAAACCGTTAGCCTCAGTGGCTTCTAGATACCAACAACAATACTAATGTTAGGGAATATTCCTCGAACAACCAAGTGACTTTGGGCGTCCATTTTGTTGTTGCCTAGCAGTGGTGTGTGTATAACTTAAAGCTCATGTTGAACACCACTAGCTAAAAGCATAGCTAACTAGCAGCTAAAATAGCTAGCTAATAACATGGCTAGCTAGTAACTTAGCTAGCTGATACCATGGAGTAACAATGTAAACTGTTAGCTAAAAGTGGCTTCTAGATGCCAACAATCCCACAATGCAACACGTTACGTTTTTAAATGCAACAGGTCAAATATTCAAAATAACAGTTAGTGTGGGACTTTTTCTTTTACTAAACGCTGTTATAAAACGATGCAAAGCAAGATGGTGAATTATGTAGTTTAGCTGCAGCTTTTAGCATCTTACTGCAAATATTTACTTCAGTCCAACAAAGTTACATGAGTCAGTTCTGGAAACTCAACAAACGTAGAAAAAGTACATGAGAAATTAAAGGTATGTGAAACATTTTCCTTTGTTTCTGCCTTTTCAAAGAGGACACGCCCACTGATGACATCATTTGCATTTTCTGTTTCAGGTAGTAATCAATCACGAGCATTTTAACCAAAAGTAAATTATTTTTGAACCAAAAAAGTTAAAACACCAGAACCTGATATTATAATGAAAATGATGTCATCAGTGGGAGTGTCTTATTAAAGTGGTTTCACGCACCTTTAATTTTTTGACATGCTTTTATCCATGACTGTGATATCTGTAATTGCTTCGTGTAAATTTGCTGAACTGAAGGAAATATTCAGAAACAGATGCTAAAAGCTGCAGGTAAACCACACCGTCCACCATCTTGTTTGTTTTGTGGTTAAAAAGATGCAACAGATGATGCTACTGACTGGTGGAAATGTTGGTTGGTTGGAGAGTTATTACCAAACAAGGCAGTCAGTGCAGGTTTTTTATCCTCTTTCAGCTTGTTTACCTGCTCGTAACATACTGTCGTCAAACTAGCAACAGCAGGCAGCTACATTTAGTTGAGATGCTGATATGAACCTGCTGTCAGAGACCAACAGGTGAACGCAGAGGAGCAGTTAGCAGCTAAAGATCCAGATAATCACCTCAGGAGATGGTGGAGTCCAAACTAGAGCTAAAACAACATATTTATCAGATCCTCTGAAACGTAACTGTTTGCTCTGCTGCCCTCAAGTGGCCAAAAAATATATTTAAAAAAGTTCCTGAAGCAGCTTTAAGGTTCAGGAATTTAACTTTAAGAGATGAACAGATCTGAGCAGACGAGTGTGAACCAAGCCGACATGTTTTGTGTTTTTAAAACCAGTGCCTCTTTTATTTTGGAGCTTTATTCGACTTCCTGGTGTAGTGATGATGATGTCCGCCGTGTTTTACTGTCGACTGCACAAGTCTCCAATCACAGAACTGAAGCAGAGGCAACAGCTGGTTTCATTCAGACGAGCAGTCCTGTAGCTGGATACGAGGCGGTGCGTCCAAGATGGCTGCCGTGGAAATGCTTCCGGAACAAATAACCATTAGACACAAAGTAATTTATTCATGATTTAATCCAACATTGACCAGGAAATAGTTTATTTATTAACAAAGTCGTATTTAGATAGCATTACCAAAGTGTTGTGTATCCTTCTTCGAAACAATGACACATGACATGCTGGTCCCCGGCCAATCGTAGCTTGAGGTGTGTTCCTGCCTGTGTGATGTCACCAGGGAGGAGGATCCAGGGACAAGAGTGTAAACAAACAATGGAGTCTGACGCCGACCGTCCTGTGTTGGAGAAAAAAATGTGTTACATCAAGACGATGATGCGAGTCATCTGTACCGGCTCTGTGGTTATGGATTCTGTGCTCCTATTGGTCGACACCAGTCACCAACAGGAGCACAGAACCTGTAACCAGGACGACGGCACAGACTTCTCGTGCCGTTGCTGCGACTTTGGAAAGTTCGTCCAACACGAGGCGGTCGGTTTCAGACGCACTGCTGTTCATTAACCCTGGCTCCTTCTTCCTGATGACATCACACGCATGGTGAAGGAAAGCGAGCTGTGATTGGTCAAATGATGGGGCTTCCATCCAGTTTGTCATTCAGTAAATATTTCCAAGCTTGTCACCACTGAGCCCGTTTCCATGGCAGCCTACTGAGGGGCGTGGCCGTGAGTTGCTCCACCAGAAAGTGTCCTTTCTATGTGTTCCACTTCTGTGACTCTAACACCACCGGGGATCTACTGTACATAGGTCATCAGTATAGATATAACCTGTATAGATCTGTATGTATGTATGTTTGTATAGGAGGTCTTACTGTACGCTGCTGGGTGTCACACCGCATGATATCAGTGTTGTAACATGAAGACGACGCACAGACGGAAACTGGTGGTGGTTATTCTTCAATAAATCACGTTTACAACACACATGTTGTGGCTGGTAACACACCGCAGGTCCACAGGAGGCGTCCTCCAGATGTCGGTCCGACCTTCACGGCTCCCTCAGGTGAACCAGCAGAGTGGTGGGTCCTGTTTCAAACACAAGGTCACCACACGGGGATCTGGATCCACCCTTTACCTTCATGAAACCAGTGTTCATCCTTTAGTCTTAGCTAACTGTTGGATATAATATAAATACAGGATTATCCTACCACAGACTCAAGATTATCGTACACTCGTGATTATAGTATCGTACAAATATGATAATTATTGTACACCTGGCAACACTGATTGTAACTGTGTTTCTGGGAAGCTGCTTAGTCAACTCTCAGGTAACTGGGTACTTTTAGCTAAGTAAGTAGAAAGATGGATGGATGAATGGATGGATGATGATGGATGATGAATGGATGGATGATGATGGATGATGGATGGATGACGGATGGATGATGGATGATGGATGATGAATGGATGGATGATGATGGATGATGAATGGATGGATGATGATGGATGATGAATGGATGGATGATGATGGATGATGGATGGATGACGGATGGATGATGGATGGATGATGGATGATGATGGATGGATGGATGGATGATGGAGGGATTGATGAATGGATGACAGATGGATGGATGGATGATGGATGGATGATGGATGGATGGATGGATGATGATGGATGATGGATGGATGGATGGATGATGGATGGATGACGGATGGATGATGGATGGATGAATGGATGATGGATGGATGATGGATGATAGATGGATGGATGGATGGATGATGGAGGGATGGATGGTGGATGGGTGGGGGAGGAGGGGGGAGGGGGGGGGGGAGGGGGGGTGGGGGGGGGGGGGTGTGGGTGGGGGGTGGAGGGTGGAGGGTGGATGGGTGGATGATGGATGATGGATTGATGGATGGATGATGGATGGATGGATGGATGGATGATGGATGGATGATGGATGATGATGGATGGATGGATGGATGGATGGATGGATGGATGAGATGGATGACAGATGGATGGATGGATGATGGATGGATGATGGATAGATAGATGGATGGATGGATGGATGATGGAGGGATGATGGATAGATAGATGGATGGATGGATGATGATGGATGGATGGATGGTGGATGGATGATGATGGATGATGGTTGGATGATGGATGGATGGATGGATGGATGATGAATGATGGATGGATGATGGATGGATGATGGATGGATAGATGGATGGATGGATGGATGATGGAGGGATGATGGATAGATAGATGGATGGATGGATGATGATGGATGGATGGATGGTGGATGGATGATGATGGGTGGGTGATGGATGGTGGGGGGGGGGATGATGGATGGGTGGATGGGTGGTGGAGGATGATGGGTGGATGGGTGGATGGATGTATGGATGGATAGATGATGGATGAGGATGGATGGATAATGATGGATGGATGAATGGAGGATGGATGATGATGGATGGATGATGATGGATGGATGGATGGATGGATGGATGGAGGATGGAATGATGGATGATGATGGATGGATGGATGG
>OOFC01024478.1:0-21633 GCA_900323345.1 Pseudochromis fuscus | reverse complement strand
AAAAACCCCTGAAACTCACCATCCAGCATCTCAGCCTTGACACCAGAGCGCACAGGCACGCAGGCGTCCGCGGGAGCGCACTGACTGGACAGGGCGGGATGGACGTCTCTGCACCGAGCCAGAGAACCGCTGGGGTTTGTCAGGTGGGAGAGGCCGGAGCTGAAGGCGTGAGGGGGAGCGTTAGACCGTCAGTTTCCATTTAATTCCTGCCTTTTACGCAGGGTGGAGAGGTACAGTGGTCTGCCGCCTGACTGTAATCCGCTTGCCGGGAGGAGCAGGGAAAGCCCTTTCCAGACTGAGGCAGAGTGAGTGAGGGAGCGAGGGAGAGTTAAAGTCGGACAGGGACCGAGAGAGTTGAAAAGAGTGCTTTGTCTTATTTGGAGACTGGAGTGTTTCAGACTCTCATCCAGGCTGCTGGAGCCCACTTCGCATCATGAGCGGACCGACAAATGGTGAGCAATGTGCAAGTGTGTGTGTGTGTGTGTGTGTGTGTGTGATGCAGCCTAATCAATAGCATAGTGTCCTGGGAGGGTTTAACGTGAAGTAGACATAAACAGCCCCTCACTGAGGTTATTGATCACTGACTCACTTATTGACACTGTATTTCAGCATGTCATTAACTAGCTTTTTTTTTTCTCAGTGAGGGTTAGAAACTGAGGCTGATATTGTGTATCGATAGCTGACAGCGTGCATCAGTTTTTTCATCATTGTGAGTTTTGGGGGTTGTCAGCAGGGAGTATGGACTGGCACAGATCTATGTGGTCCAGGGATTCCTCCACTGAAGAAAATCCTACTCACAATCAATTGATCCACTGTTTCATTTTATTTACCAGATTTATGAAATGATTCCTCTCAGATTCAGTTTTTGTAGCAGATATTTTTAGATGTTTTTCTCTGTGGTGAAACAGTCAGGAGAGTGTGTGACAGCTCTTCAGAGCAGAAGAAGAAGAAGAAGAAGAAGAAGCCTCCTGTTCTTTGAAAGCTGAAAGACAAAAGAGCACATCTCCTGTCTGCACTGTGCCGGGCACACATATTAAAATGCCTCAGTGTCTAAACATAGAAACACATAAAGCAGGTTTTTTATTAATGTGAAACCATCAAATCCCCAAATCTATTTTCCAAAGAAAAAAAAAAGAAAAAATCAAAGTGGCTGTGAAGACGTGACACTGTGCTTTCCAGTATAAGACATTAAGCAGCTGCTTACTCCTCCTAGCAGCCATTCAGTTTTATACCTCCCACCTTGGGGAGAAATTTAACCTTATAAGGGCTTTGTGGTGCCATGCTGGTACAATTACAACCTTGTCAGGGAAGCAGAGGGACCCTGGCTGAGCGACTGTATCCCCTAAAACCTTCCCCAGAAAAGAAGAAAATTATCGTTTAGCTGACTGAGTTGTTTGGTAATATCAGGAGAACTTATTTGTTTTTATCCAGGCTGTTAACCCAAGAGGTCACAGGTCAGCATATGATGCTGTCAAGCAGTGCAGAATAAATGACTTATCTGACTTTGAAGCCATTTAAGGAAGAACCATGAGGGATGCAGTGTGACAACTAATGCAAAGATGGAGCCAAAAACACTTATTCCCGACAAACTGTTTGAAACCTGCTTATTATCAGCAAATGGGGGGGCGGTCAGGACCCCCACATGATGTCGGGACCCCTCATAGTGTCAGCAGGACTTTCACTCAGTTTTCATTACTTGGTTTTAAGGGTTACATTTGGTGACTGCTGGCTGATTGCTGGCTCCTGGACTCTACCCCTTTACTTATTATCCTGTTAGTATTATACTTTAACTCTTTAACTCTGTGTTGTGATTGTCAGCAGATGTGAGCTGACTACAGTTTTATCCATTTGTATGACAAGTATTTGTTGTCTCACCACTGAAAATGTCTGTAACATACTGATAGCCAACAAGACTTTACTTTATGTCACAGCTTTTCAATTTGATGGAGAAATTATTCAACTCAAGTCAACGAGGAAGGGATTTAAACCCAGAGCACAATGGATTAGCAGTGCATTGCCTTAACCATCGATTGTTTTCACTGTAACCAATGTGTAATAAAGTTGTATTTTATACCATGACAGTTCAACCTTCACACGTTGAATCAAGTTCTTCTGTTACACCTGGACACTCCCAATTTAGTCAATATGTTTTGGACCTCTCTCATCTTCACCCTCCTTTAACTCTGTGTCCTGACTCTCAGCAGCTGGTAGCTGACAGTGCTGCAGGAGGACAGTTCATGTGGAACCAATGAGGTTCAGGTTGGAGCCTCAGAAATTACTCAGAGTTGTTCTGCAGAGGTGAATGAGAGAACAGAGCATCCCTTCAGACAAAGTATCAGATGTTGCTGAAGCCAGTAATGTAATAACAGCCGATAACGTAATAAAAGTCCTGAACCGATAATGTAATAATTTATTACGTTATCGGCTGCTTATTATGTTATTGGCCTGGTAAAAGAAAACAAACTTTGCAAATGTAATAACTGAACCAATAATGTAGTAGATCATTACGTTTTTGGCCAACAGTTATTACGTTATCGGTTCAGGACTTCTATTACATTATTGGCCAGTTATTACGTTATTGGCCTATTACATTTTAAAAAGGGAAAATTGATTACGTTATCAGCTGTTATTACGGTATCACCTGTTATTACATTATTGGCTTCAACAGATGTTCTTCTCCAAGCTCAGATCTTTCACTGTTGGTCACAGATTTGAAATAATAAATAACTAACAAACATTCATTCACAATAACAACCAAAAAAGAAACATTGTCTTGCCAGCTGGTTTAAAGCCAACTTGTTCACCCACCAGGTGTCACCTTAGTCAAAGGTCAGTTCTGTTGACATCAGTGAATGACTCAGTGATCAGTGAAATTTGCCATAATATAGAAGCATAGGAAATAACTGTGCATGGATGTTAGCCTCTTTGTACCAGTGCAGTGTTGGGTTACGTTCCAGCTGCAGCTCAATGTGCCATGAAAACATATTTGCATCATGTTGCTTTAAAGACATTTGTGAAGAGCAAATCACTTTTGGATTAACGAGGCCACTGCAGAGTGTAATTTGTAAATATCAGGGGTCACAAAGGTTGGGAGCATAGACTGTATAGAAATGGGAAAAAGCCACGAAGTCTGAAAAATTAGGCCAATGTGAAAGGGAAAAAGGTGTGATACCAATGATGACCACTAGATACTGGCTCCAAAACACACCCTTTGACTTCAATTCAAAAATGATAATTTCTCAGTCAAATATGTCATTGTGATGTCATTAGCTGAAGTCAACTGCTCTTATTACTGATCAGATGGTCCATCCAAGCAGATACTAGGAGGAAGATTTAGGGGCGTGGTTAGTTTGATTGTCTCCAGTGAGACCTGAACTCGACTCGCATACACATTGGGCAGAGTTCTTGGGTTCAAGGGTCAGACCCGCCTCCAAACTTCTCCCTTCATGTCCAAATATGGTCGCTTCTGGCTTCAAACCACCAACATGGCAACATTCAAATACAAATCTCTTGGCTTCAAAATGCGAGTCCACAAACCAACAGGTGACGTCACGTTAGCTCCATCCATTCTGTAAACACTATATACTGTATATACTGTATCTAGAATGTACATGTATACAGTCTGTGCTTGGAAGACAAGGATTGAACTGCACTGTACATTACAACAGCTGTACCAAGGCAACACCCCAACGTACAACATTACACATAGTGAAACACACACAGTAAATGTTTAATGTACATGGCACATTTTCCACATTCGTTGATTTCAGAAACTGGAACAAGATTTTAACCCTACTAATAATAACAAACACACACACAAAAATAACACATTCAGTCTCCCAGCCACACACAGGTGGCTCAGATCTTTCTGTGTCTGTTGTTCCAGTCCTTGTGCTGCCATCTGGCTACAGAACCAATGCCAGCTTCTGTGATGCACACACACACACACACACACACACACACACACACACACTGATAATATAATTTGTTAGGAAACATTTTTGTCCCAGTTTTACCATTTTTTCTCCTGAAAACATTTATAGATCCACAACTCTCGCTGTGTGTGTCTCTCTCCTGCTGTCATCAGCTTAACCTGCCAGCATGTTGTGTTTGCTGCGATTGCATAATACTCTGGGATGCAGCAGCATTAACTGTAATGTAATTGAATTGAGCAGAATACAGTAGGGCGGCTGCTCAGGCTGCTGTTGAGCACAATCGACTGTTACAGGAAATCAAAATCAAGTCAATTACTCTCTGTCGGCGAAATCTATTCATCCCGCTGCTCTTTTGTTGCGTCGTCTTACGATGACAGACACCGAGCAGCACGTGCACGCTACAGACAGCATGAAGTGAGGACTTGTTTCACTGAGGGGGATTTGACCAGTTTCATAAGCGAGGATGAAAAAGGTGTAATCCCACAAAAGCCCTGCAGTGACCTTTTGTGTCTCTCTAGCTGAGTGTGTGTCCGTCATGTTCTGCATGTATGTGTCAAGATTTAGTGACAAATGCATAAAGATTGAGCTGCAGTAATAAAAATAAAGAAAGCTATATCAGGAAGATACAAATTGAGTAGTAATTTGCGTAGACATGCTGATTTGTAAATCATGACAGTCACTAAAGCAAATCCAGACTATTACAACAACTTATGCAATGAAGTTAAATGAATAGTGAGGTACTGAAGTGACATTTTATATCTTGACAAATCTGCTACCTTGTAATAAATAGTTGTAATCTCTCTGGCAGAGTTACAGACTTCTCAGGACACTACTAGTTACAAAGTCAATCACTAAGCCTTCATCATCTTCTGTGAGGTTTCAGTCAAGTGTGTTTTTATGCTTGTGTGTCTTTCTCCATGTGTTGTTATTGTTGTTATTTGATGGGATGTTTTCCTGTTTTAATCATCCATCAGTCTTGGTTTTCTCAGTGTTGGTGCAACACTAAACCAGAGGTGTCATTTAACAGCCAAGCCAGAAAAACACTGGAAAAATCAACTTGTGCGTCTGATTTGTTTTTTCCTAATTTATGAGACCAACCTGAGAAAATGGTTTTAGATTCATTCACGCTTGTGTTTTGCTACCACATGTTCCTGTAATAAGACAATCCTTGGATTTAAAAATGTATCTTCTTTGATCAGATGTTTGAATCCAGTTGAAAGGAAGACAAAAGAGGCGGTTGGAAGTGACAATAAGTGACATGTTGTTTGATCCTCTCCTCTCCCAGCAGTGCAGTACCAGTCAGGTCTTTATGGAGGAAACAACAACAGCAGCTCTCCTCTCTCCAGCCGAGGAAATTCGCCCATTGTGTGTGAGCGCTGTGGGGAGGTTTGTCGTGGGGAGGTGGTGCGCGTCAAGAACACCCACTTCCACGTTCACTGCTTCACCTGCCAAGGTAAAAAAAAAAAATCCCTCCATACATTCAGTTCACATTAATACGTCACATCTGCTTCTGTTCTCCACCCTCACATTCACACACACTGTTTCATATCTGGACTAATGCACTTGTTTCAGTGTGTGGATTCCACCCACATCAATTTGCATAATTAAATATTAAATTATTACCAGGACTCAGACTATAAGGAACCAGCACAATTGAATCACTGCTAGCTTCTGTCCTCTCTAAAGTAGAAGGTGAACTATGAGGATCAAAGCCAATTACAAGCTGTGGTATAAAAGAAAAAAAAATACAAGGACACCAAAGCATCAGTAATTGGAAAATATTGCTGCCACCAGAAATGAAAGGTGAGGTGGGATATCTCTGCAGCTTTGATCTTTTAAACATTAGAAGCACAGTGAGGTTTTGTATCCCAGCAGCCACAGCAGCACGTGGACGTCATGGACGCTCACACAGTACACACAGTGTACATGTGAGTTGCTGTGTGTTTGCATGTCAGAGCTCCAGGTGGGACAGAGCGTACTAATGGAGGTCTGGAGTCAGCAGCCAGCTTAGCAGTGCAGTCAGCAGGTTTGAGTCAGACTCCAACCAGCTAACCTCCTTTCACGGGCCGGGACCCACACAGTCCCAAAGCGTCCCGCAAGACAACCCTGTTTCTTCTGTTTGATCTGCCGGTCGCGTCGCTTCAATCCACTCAGCCGCAAAGAACCAAACAGGAGGATTTACTGTTTTTCCATATTTTATCTCACGCAACATCTTAAAAATAACCTGAACTGAAATAACTCCTTTGGTTGTTTGTTGGTAGCTGATTGTTTGCTCAGGACACGAGACACATTTCTAGATGGAAGTCTCTTTGATATTAAAGTATTTACTATGGACAATTGATCTTGTAGAGTAAGCTTAATGACTTCTAGCTAATGGACCGTGGGCTGAGGAGACATCAGCTGATGAAGTGGACAAGAATCAGATTGTCAGCTTTTAGCACACAGACCTCTGTGTTGTTTTTTTCCTCTTCTCTGCTCATTATCTTCTCCTCGTCTTTCCTCCCCCTCTCTGTCGCTCACTTGTCTCACATTGTTTGTTTGTAGCTGTGAATGTCAGAGTTACAATGCATCTTTGTTTTCGGTAAACAGCGCAACCGCCTGTTAGTGCGGCTGTTCGGGACTGAAGAGGCGAACGAGGAGTGGAGTGTGAGATACATTTGTTTGTGTTTGTTTGAGTGTGATGTAAGATGCATTTTATTGAGTAGTGGAGTGACTAACTAAAATGGTCGGGCCCAAAATGTACATCCTGGGGTTTCTTTTAGCAGTGGACAGTGTTACACTAGATACATAGAACTTTTTTCTCTTGAATTGAATGAAATATGACTTGAATTAAAAGTGTTACAGACCTGACACTATTCCCCCCTATATCCCTATGGAGGATGACCCCGACTGACCTCTTCAGTCTCCTGAGTTTCATCTTGCATCAGGTGGACATTTGTTGTTTTAATAAAATGTCTCAACAATTATTGAAGGAATTTTCATAAAATTTTATATAAAAAAATTCTATTACTTTTTGAATGAAACAAAATAGCTGTGATCACTCCATCTACAGCATCATCAGGTCATAATGTTGATGAATACTTTGATTCATCACCAAAGCTAGCTCGCAAAGCTAGGTTTGAAAGGCAAAAATCTCATAGTATGTCATCATATTAACCAGCTTTTTCATAATAGTTACAACCATACAGAATTAACAAGTAAATTCTTTATTTCTGTTGCCATGAAATATGGAGCATACTCATGAATTTCTCCTAATTTTAAAATGAATAATGATTTTTTTAAGATTGTCCTGATGTCTAACTGTGTATCCAAAGATGTATAGTAGATGGAGTACATTTATATAGCACTTTCATGACCTTAGCTAGGTCCCAAAGTGCTTTACAACGCAAGTCATTCACCCATTCACACACCAATGGCTACAGAGCTGCCATACAAGGCACTAGCCACCATTGGGAGCAACTTAAGGTTCAGTGTCTTGCCCAAGGACACTTCGACATGTGGACAGGAGGAGCCAAGGATCGAACCCACAACCTTACGATTCACAGGCAACCCTCTCTACCAGCTGAGCCACAGCCGCCCATGTCTATAAACACCTCTGTTTGACAGATAAATGACTTAAGTTGTAAAAATCCATACGTCTGACAGTGTCGTCAAAATCCATGTAGTGCCAGATGTTTGGTTTTTTTTACATTGTATTGTTCATAGCGACCACTTGCGTTGGAGAAGTTAGACTTCGCCTCAGCTTTGATCCGTCCGTCTTCTCCCATCACACTCATGCAGATTAGGAGAAGCTACAGAAAGGAAATCCATCCCGTGTTGATGATGCACATAAATGAGGGAAGACAGTGACAGGACGGCAGATGTGTGCTGGATGGACAGATCGATAGGTGCATTGATACCTCCCCTGGGTCCCGCTGTCTCATCCTCCTCATCCCTTCACTTTGCTGTCTGCTTCTCTTTCTCCTCACATATGATGCTCTTCTCTCTGTTCTGCTTCCTCTAATCTCTCCCTTGACTCCCGTCTTGCCTTTCTTCGCTTTTCTCCACATCTCGTCTCAGCCTTGTGTCTAAAATAATCCTCTCTCCCCACTTTTCTCCCCTTTTTACTATAAACTGTAGCCATGTACACCATCTATGACCTCACAGCATCTCGTTATTATCATTATAGGGAAACAGAAATACTCCAAACACTCTCACTATGCATGTTAACTTTTTCCCTTAGAGAGTCTTTCCATAACATATTTGATAAACAGGCGCCCACTAATTTATTTGGATGGATTGCACAGCTGCAGGTGCTTCACCTTCTCGAAGAATTTTAAACAGACTCGTGTGACTGTGGTAAAGCTTCCTGCACATCCTGACCCACTTTGGGAGGAAACATGTTTCAAAAGGGGAGCATACCAGGCGCACAATCCTGTGTATTTTATCAGTATTAGTGTATTCTCAGCCATACAGACAGTCACGGATGGCCTGGCTCCTTCTTCAGAAGAGACTTCAAGGACAAACTGTGAAGCATTAAGCGCTGTATCAGCTCTGCTGTGCACCAGTCTTTTGTGTGTTGTCCTTGTGTGAGCACTCACGCAGTGGGTCAGGGTGCTGGTGTTCCTGTCTGTTTCCATGCATGCTTCTGCGCTGTGGCTTTATGTGCAACGGGAGCGTAAATCACAAAGATGAGACAGTCGACATGTGTATCACCAGGCCTCCAGGACTTCTTTTTTCTTGCATCCATCTTCATTATATCCATTCTTCTAAAATCTATTTTTCCTTTGCCTCTTTCTTTCATTGCTTCGACCTTTCGCTTCTGGCAGTAAACAAAGAAATCATTATCTGCTGGCTTTCTGCCAATATGGTGTGTTTGTGCATATTTGAGTCCACACCTGAAGCACTTCAGTCTAATAGGCTACAAATCACTGTTAACAGATGTAGAAGAAAAGTGTTTGAATACTTTAGTGCCTGTGACGAACTGCAGCTGAACCTGCCCCCCTGCTGAGCAGCGGGGAGGAAACGTAGGAGGCTGCTGAGGAAGAAGAGTGATGGAGCAGAGAGGGAAGATAGTTTAGGATAAAGGAAAGTATCTTTTTTACTTTTATTTATTTATTTATTTATGTCCTCAAAATTGTTTCCTGTTCACTTTCCCTACAAGACGTTTTACCTTCTTGTCTGTCTCTAGTCTCTGGGGATGTTACAGTACCAGAAGTTTGGTACTGTGAAGGAATACCATTGAAACTCCTTGATTCTGATACACACTCAACAGACTGAATGATAATTTTGTTAAGTTCTCATTACAGTGTGAACAGTGTGTGGAGCTTTGTTACAACAGATGTATTTTAGGGTGTTTATTATTTAATTTATTTAACCACAGATGAGAATGTTCTTCCTCTTTTTGTTCATAAAGTTATCAGTTGTCTTTACCTTGTCCTGATTATCCGACTTAAATGTAAGCCACACCACACATATATGACTCTTGGTTGCAATGGACTTGTAGCACTTCTCACTACTTTTTCAAATGTTGATGTTGTTGTCCAGTCTTTTGAGATCTGACCGCATCAGTGATGTCTTTGTGGCTATTTGCTATAGAAAACAAGCATTTTACAAAGTACTTTTAAGTATTTTGGTAGTATTGGTAAGTATTTGTTCTTGTGACATCCCAAAATAGTAGTAGAAATACCAGTTAACACCACATCTGTAAAATGGGTGCATTAATATAGATGTGCAGCTCTTCAAGCAGAGTTTTTTTTTTGTTTTATTTGAAATATCTACCAGCGTATATGAAACTGCTTTTGCATCTTGCCACCATTCACTTTATGACAAACCAGTCGGCACACATTTAAATTCAAACTATTTCAGCCTCTACCTACAAGACAGACCTGCACAAAGTTTGTAACGTCCATATCCCAGAAACTGTTTCCTCTTCTGAAACACCACTGAGGTGTGAGGGAGGCTGTTTTCTTCTGAAAAACACTTTTTGGTTTCCCTCTGGATTATTTCCAAACCCTGTGGTGCACAAATCTTTTCTTTCATGTCTTGAAAAAATGAAACTTTGTAAATGCTCTGCCAGCTTCATACCCTCTTATTACTGTGTTGTTCATCACATTCAGAGGTCTTTGTGCAGACAGTGCAATGGCAGACGTGTTTCTCTAATGAAGTTTCTGTTGATTTTCATTTACTTCCAGTCAGACGTCATTCAAGTCAGAGTAACCTTTGTGCTCTCTGCAGATAAATTAGCTGCAAATCAATGAGCTAATAAAATCTGATAGAATTGAATCAATTTCACTTTCTCCAATTGCTTTTATAAATTTGCAGCTGTGTGTGAATGCATGTGTGTGTGTGTGTGTGTGTCTACATTTGAACTGTATTTCTTTTTAAGACAGAAAATTATGTCAGTGATATTGAGTTTAAAAAACAAACAAACATAAAAACAACAAGTGAGTTGGACGCAGACCGAGGCCCTGGGATTTCTGGAGTCACTAATGCAGACAGCTGACTCACTGCAGTCTGGACGTAATGCACAGTGAGACACAGTGAATGACCCTCCAGATGGTTGTAGATAGTCTGTTACTTTCCCTGCTACAAGATCAATGGTCCTGTTGAAACACCACCTAACCCTCCTGTTATCCTCACATTTACTCACATCTTTTATTTTGAAAATAATTGTATTAGAAATTGTTCCCGGAGTTTCTGCTTGATTGACCTAAAATGTTATAGAAAGATATTTTTGGTGATTTTAAAGCATCTAAATTAGTTCAAACTATTTTTTTAAATTTATAACACATATGCTACAAAGTCTGTACAGGTTTTTGAAAACATATTTTCATTTTCATTTTATGTTTATCTAAATGTCCCCATTAAATACAAAAAATCATGAAATATTAAGCTGAAAAAAAGAGACATTTTCAGACATTAAAATTTAAGTAGGATCAAGTTGACCCCAAGGATAATAGGAGACTTACATCTATAAAGCCAATTGTGCAAATTTGAAAATGATTGAAACCAAATCAATGCAAGATCCTCCCAGGAAATTCAACATATATTGTGTGGTGATTGCTAACAATCTTGATTTTGTTGACTGCTGAACAGAGTCATAGCTGATTTATTACTACTGTTCACAATAGGACTAAACAAGTCTCTGTGTGTGGGACTGTGCTGTCTCCAAGATGCCAGGTTTTATTTAGCTCCAGGAGGAGCTGCTGAGTGCTGACTCGGCACGCAGAGCATAGGCTAAATGTAGAAAACCTTCAGTTTGGGACAACAGGTGGGGTCAGCGAAGGTCACGGTGAGGTCACACAGTCCTGAGGTCTTTCTTGACGGGTCTGGCAGGGAAAACGTCTGACAAGTCTTTGACCTATTTGAACATTAAGCTTCAGTCAGCAAGTTCAAGTGGCAGCAGGAAGATTTGTCCCGACTGTCCATGAAAGAGTAAAATATCATGTGACAGTGGGAGAGTAATGGATGGTAGCAGGCAGGCACATGCTCATTTATATTCTCGGAGTCCTCTGCTGTGGCATTTTCGTCTTCCATTATAATTACACTGTAAATGTGTCAAATGAAATTTTTAGTATAATGGAATAATTTACACTCTTATATACTGGAAGACTGCATGATACAAATAGACCTTTTTGTGGTAGCATCTGTGGGAACGATTAACATAAGAAGCCATGTTTACTTTAGTAAAGCTTTGCTAATAACTCTGAGGTTGCAAAAATATTTTTTTGCAGAGTCATAAAGCAGTGCATTAGCCTGATCATGACACTGCAAATATGAACATCATGGTGGCACCAGAGAAGAAGTCACCAATGACAATGTGCTTCATCCTCTGTGGATCAGGAACATCTGGAAAATCTGTGGCGATCTGTCCAGCACATACTGAGATGTTTTAGTCAAAGCAGTGATGGACCAACAGACTGAAATACTATCAGCCCTTATTCAGATATGTCTTTATGATATCAATAAGCTCAGTCAGAGTAAATATGTTCACACACAGAGGACAGTTTTTGAAATCCAAATATACCACAGATCTCTCCAGAGAGGCCAAGTCTCAACAGCTCCCCCTCTTTCCTGTTTTCCTCCACATCTTAACAGCTTTTCATTTAGACAGTGATGAATGTGTGAATGTTATCAGCTGGGTGAGAAATAATGAGACGGACCAGGCTACTGTCCTCAAGCCTGTGTCTTTGTTTGAGTCTGTAGGAGACAGCGAGAGGAAGGATTTGTATGAGTGTAGGTTTGCTTGTGTCAGTGCTGTTGAATCTTCACTCACATCGATAAGCACCGTCTTTAATATCACACTGGGTTGTAAACAAGTGGTTGACCTGTTGGATGGGATAAAAAACCAGCAACATACATATATGCCACATACACATACTGCATGTGCTGTGTTGATACACAATATGTGAGTACAGTTTATACACAACATTATAAATATGTGTTAGAGTAGATATAACTCCTCCTCTGTGAGCAGCTGTACTCTCAGGCAGACTGATAAAGGTCAGGCTGGCATTTTAAAGTTGTGCGACAGCAGCTTTTTCACAGAAGGGACAGAAAAAAAACTGAGAGCACACAATACAGTGTTCTTGTGTTTGACACAATGTGCTGGTTTTTATGTATAAAAAAATGAGTTAGCATCTTCAAACTGTAACTGTAGTGAGAGGATTATGTAGTTCAAAGAAGTAGTTTTCTGGAAGCAAAGAAATCTTTGATTGAGAATTTACAGCAAACAGAGAAACTGCAAAAAACAGCAGGAAGGAAGAAAGATAGAAAGAAAGAAAGAAAGAAAGAAAGAAAGAAAAGAAAGAAAGAAAGAAAGAGAAAGAAAGATAGATAGAAAGAAAGGAACAAAGATGATAGATAGATAGATAGATAGATAGATAGATAGATAGATAGATAGATAGATAGATAGATAGATAGATAGATAGATAGATAGATAGATAGATAGAAAGAAAGAAAGAAAGAAAACTCATAGACTAACAGTACAAAATCACATCCCTTAACAATACCAGCCTGTGGGTTTACTGAATGTTTTATCAATGACATTTTGGAGGTAAAATGTGCAGATTACAGCAGCAACATGTAAATATAATTAAATTGTATTAATATAGCACCTCCAGATAAAAATTACTTTACACTCTAAGTTAACAACAAATCAACAAATTCATGTTTGTATTTAGGCTCCGATCAGAAATCTTTAGAAAGGTGTCTGCTGTCTTTATGTCCTCTTCAGCTTTCCTCCAGTCTCTCCCTCTCTCCCTCTCTCTGGCTGAGCCACTTAACACACAGGCTTGGATCAGATCAGATCCATTCACTCTGCTGGGTTTAGAGCCATTAGCTTAATTAGAGACCAGACATTCAATTCACTGTCAGATATCTTGATCCCCTGGCTGCCTTTCAGACGTCTCACCTACAACACATACAGGTTTGCACTCTGTACACTGCAGCCTTGGCCTCACTTCAGCGAGCTGGTACATTTACAAATGATGTCGCAGTGCACAGATACAGCATGTGCTGACTTGTGTAGAGCTAAATAGGTAAAGCATGACTGATTAGATTCATTTTGGAGACATGCATGATAAAAATCTTTACACCGGTGCTTGCGATAGTCCATTTAATGGCACATGCTGTTATAAATGCCATAAAATCCAGCTGATGGGAGGTGAGGGACTCAGCTCCCTGGAGCAAATCATAGTTCAGCTCCTGTTAAACTGCCTAACCAACCAGCTGAGCGGAGGCCTCCTCAGCCTCAGCACAGCCGGACCAGAAGCAATCATTTGGCTGAGGGACTTTGCATTTGCTAAATAAAAGCCATACATCATGCTGTCAGTACATACAGTAAACATAGTGTGCTTATCTGTGTGCACTCACGTGTCTCTCCTCCTGGACATGCATCTATCGCACAGCACTGCCTCCATAAATGCATAAAAATGTATATTTAATGTGTATGAACAGAAAAAAAAGCTGTCACCTGGAGTCAGACACATGCACATGCGAAACACAATCACACACTGTGCACGATACGTTCTCACACACAGTACAGGGAGAAACATGGCAGCGCTGAGAGTAAAGGAGAGATGCTTTGATAATCTTTTTATTTCTCAGTTAACAAAGTATTTGGCAGGCAGGTTGTTCTGAGCAGCTGCAGAGCCGGCCACACTTCTTCTGTAGATTTACACTGTCACAGTGTCTTCTGTCTCTCCGTATAATCCCAGACTGACTCCATGATGTTGAGATCAGGGCTCTGTGGGGGCCACACCATCTGCTGCAGGACTCTTTGTTCTTCTTGCTGCTGAAGATGGTTCTTTACTACTCTCACTAAAAGTTTGGAGCCAGGGTGAAAAATTCATTTGGACCAATCAGATGCCTCCCGGATGATATTTAATGAACCATGAGAAACAACTGAGCTGGCTCAGTCTTTCTACTGCATATACATCCTCATGCATGGAAAACCATAGCATACTGTGTAAATTAAGATTAGAAGGTTACTGGTCTAATCCCCAAAACCAGATTACAGTATTAACCCTTTAGAGGTTGGAAAGGACAACAGCTTGTACTCCGTAAATCCACCTCCACGAGCAGAACGCAGACATACAGGGAGGTGTTTCCATGACTTCAGAGGACAATACATTGACTTACATTCATTTCCTGGAGATTTACATTAATCACAACTTGAAAAATAAAAAAATCAAAACATGGCATCATCACCCTAAGACTTATTCCTTAGAGCAAAATACAAGTTCCCATAATGTGACTTAAACAGATGTAACATGAGTAATACCGTCCACAAACTTATGACCATGTCAAGCTAACCTTGAACCAGAAGGTGAAACCTTTAGATAAGTGGATTAACACTGGTGTTGGTGTCAAAGCAGCAGACGATTAGTGGTTGTTAATTACAGCAGCAGCTTGTGGAAAATCATAAATACTGATCATATATTACAGGCGTGAAAAAGCTTTGCAATTAAATTATATTATATTCTGTTTATTCTGCTGATTTTTCCTGTATTTTTTAATTACATAGAGGTTATTCATATGTGTCATGTAAAATAACATGGAAAAGCTGTAACTTTTTTTTTGACAAATATCCTGTATCATAATGGATATTGTCACAACAAAGATATTTGCTTTTACACATGTAAATATTATTGAAATTGAAACAACTGCACAAGTATTTAATTATGTATTTTTTATGAGTGAATTATGTTATTTTGCAGTATTTATTTTACTGTATTTTTTTTTTTTGGCACCCAAGCAGCTACAGAATTGCAGTTTCTTTTTGTTAGTTGTTTTGTTTGTTAGGATTTTTCTTTTAGTGACATCTCCCATTTATATCAATATTAGGAGGCAGTTTGCACCACTTCAGCCACGTTGTGACTACACACTATACAATTACATCCTGTTTGTTTGTGAGATCCAGCATGAGGCAGCTCAGTTGCTTCTGTGTGTTCAGTTTGCAGCTGTGACTTGGTGCACTCGGGTTTCTTCCACCACTCTGGAGAGTACATCTGTACAGAGGACTACCAGCGACTGTACGGCACCCAGTGTGACAGCTGTGAGCAGTACATCACTGGAGAGGTGGTGTCTGCCCTGGGGAGGACGTACCACCCACACTGCTTTGTCTGCAGCGTCTGCAGGTAAGTGTGCGTGTGGACTGACCTGTCGAATAACACACAGGTCGACAAGTTGGCAGCTCTCACAAAAAGTCATCCACCCAATTTCCAACTGAATCTAACTACATCGAATACATTTCATTTCACAGAGATATGCAAAACAAAAAATACTTAAATGCATTGCACTGAAATGTGTAGGGACAGTTCTTTCTTGCCCTACTAACAGCTTGGTTTACAGCACATCCTCAGGGATCCTCCCGGCGCTGCTTCATCTGTAACTTGTGACTATAAAAGCAATAGCAACAAATGGGGTTTTCACAGAGCACCTCATACTGTGGATTAATGGCTTTGAGAGTCTATCCACATACCACAGGTGGCCCATTACAATTAAAATGCAATATATGAATACTGCAGTAAAGTCCTGTGTTTGCTTTCTTGTTTTTAGTGACACTAAAACACATCATCTGTGCACCATACTCCTGTGTGGCTGCTGCAGGGTACTGACAGTGTTTTCTTTTGTAGTGTTTGCATTGAAACGTTCGCAGTCAATCAAATTTGTTAGAGCTGATTTAATGAAAACACATCAAGATTTATTGAAAGGGTGCTGTTACACTGCTTTATTTTAAATGAAAAGTAAAGGGTGAGACACACATGCCCAGGTTGAGATGTATACAGTAAGCTGTTGGATTTCTAATTGAAAATAAATTAGCCGTGTTTTCTTCCTCATAAGTGTATCAGCCCAGAAAGGACATTCATCAGAAAGTATATCAGCTGGTAAAATAGAGAAACCATCGGACCACAAATTCACAATAAAATACGCAATAGGAGCAATATAAACAAGAGGAAACACAAAAACATGCAGGAACAGTTTATACAAAATAAACAACTGTACCATAGGAAAATATTGGTATCACTCAGATTTAATAATAGCACACCTGAGTAAGATACTGATGCAGCACAGCATGAAATAAAGTGACAGTAAATCTGAGTGAATGTTTATATTGCCTGGTATCACTTTAATCAATATATGTCACACAAGTCTTGTATTTGCTTGAATTATTTTCACAAAGCTTGACGAAGAAAAGTTTTTACCAGGAGATAAATGTTTTTCTTTTGCAGAGAAGTTGTCAAGAGGTGTAATATATAAAAAGCCAGAGTCCATGTGGGTAACTTCAAGTTACTTTGGTAGGAAAAGATTGTAGTTCAGTGTTATTGGATTCAATGTATTCTGTCTTCTGCTTTATTTTTATTTGTTAATATATTTACCTAAGAGGACAATCTATCACTAACCTGTAAGAAGTATTTCTTTAAAGGTACATTATGGTCAGAAAGAGAACGTGTTTGAGCTGCACATAGCTTCAGCTTGGTCGATCATATAAACTGTAAACAATATTATTTATCATATAGTAGCCATGTGTTACAGTTTTCTTAATCTCTTCTCTGAGACTTTGGGGAAACATTTTATTCTGCACCAGCTGCTGCCATGGCTGCATCACAGATGCTGTAATGACCTCTGACCTCACATTGTGTGGTTACAACTTAACCCTGAGGCCAAGACTTGGCACTCTGCCTCAGTTTAATTGTTTTTTGAAAAAAAAAACCTGAAATATTATCTCATATCTCTCTGTTTACTAACCCTTCATTAATCCTATTATTATGCATTGTGTGTGGAATTTGAGAACAAATACAATAATTTGTATGATTTCCAGAGCTGAGGTAACAATAGTAACAAGAGTAAAATAAAATCACCCACTGGTGTCAAACTACAGAAAGACCTCACTGTCAGTTGTTTTTCTTGGCACAGCTTCTTGTTATGAAATAGTGTAAACACATTGCTATTGATTTGTCAAATATTTGTTTTCATTGTTGTGAGATCCACAAATGCTGTTCTCCTCACATCTATTGCGCTCGCTGTAAAAATATCAGTTTCACTTCTCAAAACTCCTGCAAATAAAGCCTGAGCCTGTCTTTCAAGATCAGATGTGAACCACTTCAGGGCTGCCACTGAAAGATGTTTCTTTATGGTTTGGGTGAACTGAAAGATTTCTGCACTGCCCTATCTGCATAGCATTACTGAAATTTTTTGCGTGTGTGTTCTCAGGAGTCCGTTCCCAATTGGAGACAGGGTGACCTTCTGTGGGAAAAAGTGTGTGTGTCAGCAGTGCTCACACTCTCTGAGCAGCGACAAGCCCGTCAAGGTCCACGGACCAAGCTGTAAGAAACAAACACACACACAAAAACATACACGCACACACACATGCTTGCCATGCCAAAGTAAGGTGTATGTGCACATAACATAGCAGAAATTTTCTGCATTAGATCTGAGGCATAACAACCTGTGTAGTTTTCTAAAATCAACACATGCAGTGAGTTCTCTTCTGGTATTTTTGAAAACTTTAGTTTGGCTTCTTCACAGTATTTATTCATGTATTGAGGCAATGAAAACTGTTGGTTGTCATTCTGCATGTGATCATCTCAACTCAAAGGTCCACCATAATCCTATGATCTTCATCTGATTGTCTTCACTAATGAAACAAGCTAAGGTGTTGTTTTCCTTTTCCAACAAATAGCAGAATCAGCCCATGGACATCACATCACCATGCTGTGGGCAGTTTCTAATTTCTGTAATAATTTTGTTGTAACAAATATGAACTAGTAACAAATATGAAGTTTTATTATTTGGAATTGAATATAAATATTAAATGTGCTGGGGACTATTTTCAGCAGCGGATTAACACACACAGTGAGTATTTACAACAGCAGAACTTGGTGTTCCCTTGTTCAGTCTAGCAAAGGAACATGTTACCCAGAGTGAGTGTGAGTGAGCACATTGATGTGTTTTTGCACAACAGTAGAGATCAATGGAGAAGTCAGGCTTTGGCTACAAACACATGGATAGTGTTAGGATGTATAAGTTCTTTTTTGTTTTGTGTAATGTTTGCTCACATTACAACAAATGTGACATATGCACAGTCTTGCTCCAGCAGAGTGTCATAGCAAAAAGCTGCTACAGCATCTTCTGATTTTTTTTTTTTTATCATAGTCGTGGTTTTGTCTAACCAACTGATGTTATTTGAAATTACTCACACCTTTGTGATTCATCCAGCATGTAAGACTGTTTGTTGCCCTGCAGATGAACAACACCAAGAGTTGCACTGTCCACCTGCTGCAGAAACACAGCCACATCCCCTGCAGCCACACACCTACAAACACACACACACACACACACACACACACACACAGAGAAGGTGGCCTGCAGCTTCAGGTCGTCTTGTAGCCTGGTTGTGGTTGCTCCATCTGGCAGAGGCAGTGTCACGACAGGAGAGGAGGGATGAAGGAGGGAGGAGGAGAAGGAGGAGAGACGTGATGAGAGGTTGGCAGAGCAGAGAGGCAAGGACAGAGAGGGAGGATGATGAATGGATAAATGCTCAAAATGTTCCCGGCTGCTCCTCTTCTGTACTTCAGTGCTTTCTCATTACTGCACTTCCTGTTTCCTGTTCTGCTTCAGACTGTGCAGGCTGTGGCGAGGAGATCAAGCAGGGTCAGTCTCTGCTGGCTCTGGAGAGACAGTGGCATGTCAGTTGTTTCAAATGCCGAACGTGCGGCTGTGCGCTCACTGGAGAGTACATCAGCAAGTAGGTGGCTCGATCCTCTGTATGTACAGCTCACTTATGTTTCCACATCTTCATCCAAGGATCATCACTGTGGATCTGTGGTTTGTGTTCAATCCAAACCTCCAGAAGAGAGCACAAATCTCCACTAAGGCATAATCCATCTGTACTGACTCTACAGACTGAATGCTGTTGCCCTCTTGTGGTAAAACAGCAACACTTATGGATTTTTTTTAGACATGATCCCATTGCCCGAGCTAAAATTTTCATATTTGTTCACTGAGCTTTATCCTATCTGTCCAAAAAATATCCTTGAAGTCTGTTCAGTTGTTTTTCTCTTAATCTAGCTTCCTAACAAATAAACAAACAGAAAAACAAACCAACGCAGCCAAAAACATTGGTGGAAGTAACAAACAGCAAGATTATTAGTCATTCTTTGTTGATGAAGGTAATAATAGTCACAAACCTGCTTAAAACAGGCAAATGAAACTAAAATTGTTAGAAAATAAAGCAGCTCTGGAGCATGCAGTACATTTTTATACCAGCACTTTGGCGTACGACTTAGATTTGACTGTTTGTATCTTGTGAATATTTTTAGGGAACTTTCCCATTCTTGTGACTCGAACAATGTGTGACAAGATAAGTCACAGTGAACCCGTTGCACAGTAGCAGGAGATAAATTAAAATTGTCTTCTCTGTTCTTGGCAGAGATGGGATACCGTACTGTGAGACTGACTACCACACTCAGTTTGGGATCAGGTGTGAAGGCTGCAGCAGGTACATCAGCGGCAGAGTACTTGAGGTGAGCACATTTTGCTTTTGTGTATCTGTGAAAATATGTGTCGATGCTTAAGACAGATGGCAACGACAATGGGAATGTGCATGATTTTTGTCTCTGTGTCTGTGTGAGTGTGTCGTCCTATAAAAGCTGTGAAGAATTGCAGCTGTCCCTCCTTAAATGACTGAAGTGTTGACTGATGACGAGGCAGCTTTGGAAACCCGACAAAGCAGCACTCGCCCATCTCCTCCACCCGTTTCCTTTTCCCCCCTTTTTCTTATCGTGCCTCTCGCCATTCTTCACTCTGCATTGTTTTTCTCGATTTCTTATCACCACTCTGTTCTCATTTTCTCATTTGTGTCATCTCCTTTTGTTTGTGTGTACCTTATTTATTTCCTTCTCTCTTCCTTTCACTTCTTCTCCTGCAGGCTGGAGGAAAGCACTACCACCCCAGCTGTGCCAGGTGTGCCCGCTGCCACATGATGTTCCTGGAAGGAGAGGAAATGTACCTCACAGGTGAGAGGGGAGCAGGAAGCTGAGGTGCTTCCTGTGGCAATAGATGGTGCTGTTTATGTAAAACCACTTATATCAGTGAATTATGAATCAAATTATTCTAATGAAATGATGTGAGTTTGAATGTCTGTGGAGATACAAAGGTGCTCTCGCATTTGTACAGTTACCAGGCGTAAAAATAGACTTGTAGCATCTATTGAATTAGTTGTACCCTGCAAGTACCCAGATGGCCTGTGAGTGATTCTGCATCTGTGGAGGAGGGTGTGTGTGTGTGCACTTGTATTTCCTGAGCTGTGGGGACATAAATGTGTTTACACCGTCAACATTCTGGGGACCTGCCTCCCTTAGAGGACAGAAGGCACGTCCCCAAACTTGAAAAGGAAATTTTAAAAATGAAGACTCGGTTAAGGTTCTGATTATTGTTGAGAGGAAGTCTAAAGGTAGAAGAAGTTGATCTGAAAGCTGCACTTTGTCCTGCATGTTTTTGAGTAAGTGTATTTGTGAAACCTGAGAATAATTTGGCTGACACACACATGACAGTGTATAGACCCATTTACTGTTAGTAAACAAATAAGTGTGCGCGCGCATTGTGGCAACGGATGTATGGCGGCTAGCAACGGCTTGTCAAGCTACTCTGGTGCATTATCAACAAAAGATCCCGAAGCTTACTTCAAAAAGCTCACAGCTCCCAGATCCCAGTTTAATTACTGAATGGGAGAATGATGTTAGTAAGTGGCCAGATATTCAGTGGCCTGATATTTACTTGCATTTGGTTGAAAAGCCTTGCGTCTACACAAGAGAGAAGCTGCGCGCATACAAATCTCTTGATGCATATGACTATGTAATTTGCGGACATGTACAAGAGGTGAGATACCATGACATTGATAAAGAGTTTTGTGTGCTAAAGTCCGAAATCCTACCCAGCCAAAGGCAAGGGCAGAAGAATGTATCAATGTATCAGGCGTGGGTCATTAGCAACAAAGTGGGGAACTATATACACACTGCAAACTGCACCTGTATGGCAGGGTAAGTATTATTGTGTGCTGATTTCACTTTCTTTGCCTTAACAGAAATGAACATAAACTGCTCAGATAACTTAACAATCTAAACTGCCAGTGTTCAATATAAAAATTATAACAGGCTGATGGCATGCACCAAAACCGCGGCTAACGCTGCTAATGCTAACAGCTAACAACAAG
>OOFC01024476.1:0-10378 GCA_900323345.1 Pseudochromis fuscus | reverse complement strand
TGGGAGAGCAGGAGAAGTCGGCACCGTTGCCCATGGCCTCCAGCAGCTGCTGCTCCCTCTGCTGCAGGGCGTCCAGTTTGCTGGTGTACTCCTCATAGGCCTGGCAGGGACGACACAGCACACAGCACTGACCACACTGCTGCAACAGCCCCACTGACTAATACAACTCAATCTACTGAAGCCAAACTCTTACCTCTAGATATATGGAGGGAGGATTGTGTTCTCCTCCAAACTTGTCCAGAAGAGCCTCTAAGTGTTCTTGTGTCAACTTTATCATCTGTTTAATGTTCCAGATCTGCAGGGAAACACCAAAGTAAAGCGTGTTAGCACAGATATATTCCTCAGTGTGTCCCAAACAGTCCCAGAGTTCACACTCATGCCAGACTACATCAGTCCGAGGGCCGGATGATGGTTCTGGTTGGTCTGCAAGGATGAGGACAAACCTCCATATTGTACTGGTGAGGGTAAAAAATAAATTCCACTTCACACGCTTCACACATCACAGGTGGTGGATGTGAGCGATGTTTGAGGTCACAGGGTCGTGCGACTGAGGCGACTGAGACAAGTGAAGATTTTCATTCTGTTTGTGTAACAGTTGATGGGAGAACACGATGGAGTGACCTGCTACAGCGAGCAATACGAAGTGAAAGGTTGATGCTGAACGTAGAGAATTTGATGTGATTAGGGATGCAAACAATTAATCGATTATTGATTGTCAATATGAAATTACTTGATTAAAATAAATTAATTGCAATTAATTGCGTTTTGAACCCGTGATTCCCTGCAAGCCCACATGAGGGCGTGCTTGACGCCAGACGTCATTGACGCTCACACGAGAACACAAGAGAAGCAAGCCTCTGACGACAACAGCAAGACAAACGAGAAGCTTTAAGCTAGCAGGATGAAGAGGACAAGACGGAGTTCAGTATGGAACCAATTTAAGTTGGTTAATGACGACAAAGACGCCAAATGCACAATCTGTTCAAAGCAGAGTTCAAAGCGTCGGAAAAAAGTAGCGGCTTATAGTCCGGAAAATACGGTACTCGATAATTTGCATCCCTAGATGTAATTGATGAGTATTTTAGCACAGAGGTACAGCTGTGTTCAGTATCACTGTAGCTCTGTTAAAAGACACACATGCGACAAAATACAGAAGTTTATCAGAGGATGAGAGAGTGAGGACATCGAGGCATTTCAGGATGAACTACAAAAACTGCCAAGACTTTTTAAAAAGAAAAACAATCCTTAGTTTTTACTCCAAACTCCAGTCAGATTTTAATCTTAGTGCTAAAACTGAGGTACAGTGTGACAGTACATGTGTGACAGATCGTCCATCATATGTTTGCTTTTCACGATCATTTCATGGTCATTCATCAGACTCTGATGTGGTTCATGACTTGAGGATCCACAGAGGTGTTCAGGCAGAAGACCAGCACCACAGGAGGTGGTGTGAGGGAGCATCACAGTGTTAGTTCATAAATCTCTGGTTGAGAGTTGGAGAGTTCCTTTTATTGAACAAAGCCAGAATGAACACGTTTCAGTATGAACTTGTTCTCTCTCTGTTTGGATGATTGTTGCTGTCTGTACATGATGGAGTTGGTTTACAGAAGTGACAGCTCGTCCAGAAGCACACTCCCTCTACTTCAGCTTCACTTCAGAGCCTCTGATACGCTTCAGATTTGAGATTTTACTGATGTGTGTTAAGCACCGTTCTGGTCACCATACAAGCTGCTGCACAGTGAGGAGCTCAGCTGAGGGTGTGTCACATTACATCTCTTAAAGACACTTTTTATTAGAGGTGAGGGGTGCACACCCAGGTTTTATGATCTGAACTTACTTTTTTCTGTAGCTACTTATTCAGTCTAATTTACTCTCTCTTTAGCATTCATCATTTTAATTATTTTGACTACCGTATTTTCTGGACTATAAGCTGCTACTTTTTTCTGACACTTTGAACCCTGCGGCTTAAACACTGATGTTTCTCATGTATCAGTGGCACGAAGCTCGTTAGCTTTTTACAAACTAGCAAGCTCCGTGCCGCCGATACATTTAGCGTCGTCACATCAGACCCGGTCAGAGTGGACCACATGAAACTGTTCAAATTAATTCAATAGCGGCTTATAGACAGGTGCGCTCAATAGTCTGGAAAATACGGTAATTTGGTTTAAATTCTTAACTGTTTGTATGTTTTCAAGTTGAAAAAAAAAAGTAATTCAATTGTGATACTTGGTATGTCATGTACAGATCCTGTATCAACAATAAAGCTGACTTTGATCTTTATTTGTTTCAATAATATTAGCTGATTAGCTAATATTAGCTGAAAGTGTCTCTTTGTGGTACTTGCTTCTGAGAGTAACCTTGAGTTGAGTTGAGTTGAGTTGAGTTGAGTTGAGTTGAGTTGAGTTGAGTTGATCAACTCTGAGATGTAAACCCCAGGTTTTCAATTCCACCATCACTGATCTGGTTCAATCAACCCTGAGTCCTGTTCACACTTGGTGTTGAAATGCGTCTTGAGTGTTCGAATCACAATTTGTCAGCCGAGACGCATGCTTGTTTACACCTGAATGTAACACATGTCCCTAGATTGTCCTGCTGACCACTTGTGATCAGATGTCACTACGGCAACATCAGGGCCAACGTAGGGTTTTCACGAACTTGCCAGAAGAGTCACATTTTGCAAACAGCTAGCACAGACAGCTAAAAGACAAAAGAAGGTAAAATCATTCATATACAGGCTGTTCACACTGTCTCTGTAAGATGAAAGAGACTAAAAACAAGAAAAGCAGCAACTTTTTCTGCCACATCAGGACACTATAGAGTTCAAACTACAGTCACAAGCATCCCAGACTGTCTCTGAATGTGGTTTGAGGGATTGGATCTCAATGAGTCTTGGTGGTCCTTCACACTTGTATTTAGTGCTGTCCAGTTGCGATCCGATCACCTGAAACGCATCTTAAAACTCAGGGTTTGTTGAGGAAAACCTGCCAGCGAGCAGGAGTCTGTTACCACGGTAACTGACTCAGAGTGTCCCTCATCTCAAGTTTAACTAACTCTGATTTTTTCTGGAAAACACCTCATATCTCTACCATTTGTTTCCACTGTTGTTCTGCTTCTGTCAATAAAACTTGTTTATGTGTCCACATTAAAGCCTGTTAGGAAAGGAAAGGTACTTTTTTTAATGTGTGAGGGAAGTGTTGGGTTTCAGTAACACTCTTATCAAAAAAAAACAATGCTGTACAGTATTTGCATTTTTTTAAAAAAGAGTGAGAGCAGCAGAGTGTGGAGGATGACACAACTCTGTCGTTGCACGTTATTCAGGAAGTACAGCGTTGCCTCGCAACGGTCAGCCAGATACTTCAATTAACTAATAAAACAAAAACAAACTCAAGTTTCATCACCAATCATTAAAAATAAAATAAAATAAAAATAAAAATCACACAATGATTGACACTGAGTCACAGCCCTCAGATTTCTCCCAAGCTGCAACATCAAATAACTAAAGTGTGCACAAGTAGAAAAAAAAACAACAAATCTAACATGTGCAATAGTGATGCAACAGTAGCATTACAGAGGAAAACACTTAAGGAGGAACAACAAAATTTACAACAGAATGAGTCACAATCAGTTGCCACAAAATCCAGTGCCAGAGAATCCCTGCTGTCAGGGCACACAAACCCAGAACAAGACCGCCAACCATTATCTGAGGCAACTCACTCTTCTTCTTCTTCATCACCAAAAACTCAACTCAGTCGTGATCAGACACCAAAACCTGAAAACGTTTGGTAAATGTCAGAAGAAACAGAATTCTGTAACTTTCTAAATGCATGGCCTAATGTCCAACAAGCTGGGTCTCTAAAAACGGCTGTGGTGCTGGTTGAACAAATAAAACCTGGACACCAAACCCAGGCCAGAGGAAACAGTGGTGAAAATGCAGAATAGTGTGGCTGCAAATATTTCACAATAAATGAAGAGTTCTTGTCTACTGGAAGGAAATGTTGAGGTCATGTGAACAGTGTAACAGTAACGTTGATCTGATCTGCTCCTGATTCATCTGAAGCCCAAAAGGTGGTTTCGTACTGAAATCTGACCAATTTAGCTGATCAAAGGAAATTAGAAATAACGTCCTGCCTCTAAAATAAGCTGACCTCAAATAGAGGCCTGTTACATGTTACAGTTTAGATCAGGGTTTCAATTACCAGCAGTCCATGTATGTTATGTCTACTGATGTGCATTGAAGTCCTGCCTCTAATACAAGACAGCCTTAAATAGAGGCCTGTTACCCTCTACAGTTCAGATAATAGTTACAGAAAGAGAATTTACAGCAGATCATCTTGTAGCTATGGATACCTATTGATGTCCTGCCTCTAATTAAAGCCACCCTCAAACAGAGGCCTGAGGTAAATAAAGGCTCCAGCCACTATTCAAGGATTTACAGAAGATAAAATGATATCCATTGTTAGCTGGCCTTAAATATGCAGTAGTATTGTGGTTGCGATCAGGTTTTTGGAGAATCCTGGGACCTGAACCACCGAGTGAGATTAGTGGGTTATCCAGCCATGTCTGGCCTTTAAAGCTTACTTTAAAAGCAGACTCTCTTTTAACTGGGATAGATCAGCAGCAGTGGTTAACTGATGCTGCATGTCCAGCCCGCTCCCCAGCAGCTTCACTTCAGAAGATGAGATCAAAACTACTGTTCAGTCACATCACTGGAAGTACACAGTCATCTTTCCTACAGGACCCTGAGAGGGACATGAGACTTCACCATATACCGTCAAATAATAAAGAAAAGTAGATACATATTTTTAGACTACGAACAATGTGGGATTTTTGAGACCACAACTGATACTGACTCACTGATCTCCAATATGGAGTCCATTAGAGTGAAAACAGGAATGAAAACAGATCTTTTCAATGTGGATTGTGCATTGACACGACTCTGGACAGGTCCTCAGATCCTGTGTTAGACAAATAACTGAATAAAGGCGGAAAAGGAAAAAATAAAAACTAATAACTATCATTTTAACAAGGAACTACAAACTCCTATGATGGTAAATTTCAGTCAGATACTTGCATTAGCTACTAACACTCTTATGTGCATCACAGTCATACTAGTTTTTTATTTTTAGTTTTTTAGGCAAGAAAATAATTCTGCACATATTTCTATACTTTGAAACTTTGTTAAACTTTTAAACAACTTATCTGTGGTATCTACATCTTCCTGTTTTCTTCTGGTGACACCATCGTACTGTTTACTTTCAAGCTGATGGAGCATCACGTCTACTGCTGCTAGAACTGAATGTGGTCGCAGGTACTGCTGTTTAATCTCATATCATATTAAGTCAGACTGTTCTTTCATGGTTCTAGGTCGCTGGTTGCTAACCTCACTGCATCTGTTGCCGTTCGATGGTAACCAGCTTAGCAAAACCTCAGTGAAAAAAAAGTGAAGCAGGAAGACTGAGTTCAACTTGCTGCGTGATACAAGTTTATCTTATGCTAGATTCAGAAACCTGGATGTAGTCCTCAGTACCTGTGTATATAGGTGAACTAGAGCCTGAGTTTATTATCTGATGTCGGCCTTTAACAGATACTGTACTACATAAGAACAACATTTTATCAAACTAGTACTAAAGCTAATTTGAGGAAGTTATTTGTTTAAGAAAGCAGCTTTATGAAGGACCTTTTTTAGACTGGTATGAACAATGGGATGTTTAAATTTGCCCCTCGCAAATCTGCAACTTAATCTCACAGAATATTCAAGTTTTTTCTTTATATACTTGTGACATATCTTTGTGCATATTCAAGATTCATTCTGGTAGATTTGCAACTATAATCTCACAATATTAAAATTGTTTTTTTGTAAATTGGCGACTTTACTCTCGAAATATTCCTTGTACCTCTGCAATGCCACGAGAAAAAATACCAAGGTGTAACATGTTAGAGATCATGTCAGAGATCTGTCAAAACTATTTTCCAGTACAACTCAGTGGCATTCAGGACATTTCACTTGTGTTTTGCAATTTCCAGGAATTTTTTTTTTTTTTTTTTTTTTTGTCTGCATTTTTTCTCATCGTCTAGCACCGGGAAAGGGGGTGCCAACTTTTTATGAGATTGATGCATATTTTAGTCTGGCAGCCAAATATTTTCATATTTAGTGTGTGTTTCCAGGAATTTTCAGGATTGGTAAATTAGCCTAAAAGATCCCAGGTTTTCCAGGACACATGGGAATCCTGTGAGATCAGGAGCAGAGGTTCCACATTAATGCAGACACCATTTCTTTTCTAACGACAACTTTACTTAAATTCTGACAGTCGATGTTCAACTTCTTTGGATGTTGAGGTATCGAACAGCTCCATCAAACCATCAGCCTTCATTAGACGTTTTTTTTTTTTTTTTTTATGTGTCCTGAGTTAAAACTGTAGTTCCTGCTCTCAAACCTACTGTCCAATGTCCCAGGAACTACCACAGTGAAGTTCCTTAGATATAAACCAGTCAAATACACTTGTACAGAATATTAAAAAACCTTCATTTTTAAAATGTCACAAAGACAAAGCTGATGGACTGATTGTCTCACAGTTTGAGACATGCTGGGAAACAACTTCATGCAATAGTTCCTGAACTGGAACTCTTGCAAAGTCCTGGACTGTTTTTAACAATTAACTTAAACAATGTGCTGAAAGCTAATCAACAGTTACTTCAATTTACTTCTTGAATAAATTAAAAACACCCTCTCCAATCAGAAGATATTCTGCTTGTCTCAGTTGAATTAGTAAACTAAAGATTGTTGAGACTTCTGAAGACGTCTGTTTGTCTTCTGTAGAATTAAACTGCATATTATTGAATATTTACAGAGTTTTCACTGATAAAGCAAATATCTTTGAGGAAACAGTTGTAGGAAAAGAGGTGAAATAATCTGTATGATGGATTTTTTTCCCACAGTAAACTCAGATGCACTAAAGACAATGGTTTCCTGGAAGGAAGGGAATCAGGTTAAAAGAGACTCCCATGAAAATGGTCAGTGGTGAAGTGGTCAGTGGTGAGGTACTGACAGCATGCAAAACCACTAGTGTGGTCCTTTAATATTTTATGGCAACAAGAAGAAAGATGTGGATGCAAACATTCTCCAGTGGACGCCATTTATGATATGTACCAGGATGTCCTACCATCCAGGCTCCTGCTGGTTGGAAATCCCTGTCTTATAGGGTTTGTTTACACTTGGTTTTATGATGTAATCTCAGGTGATTACATCACAAGTGGACAACAGTAAATACAAGTGTAAATGACCATTGAGATGCATTGAGATCCCATCACTCAAAGCACATGTGGAGGTGGTCTGGGACACATGTGACCACATGTCTTAATATGGTGTAAATGCTGATGTGTCCCCAACAAAGATGTAACAGAAACTATGTCATCAATGCACGACTGAAATCTGCTGTTTCCCTTGTGTTTAGTCGCCCTCATCTTGTCCTGCACTGATGTGTAACTAATATACAACTAGTCACCTGAAGCAGTGTGAACAGTCCGTGCATGCACAATACTTCTTCACCTTCTCATCTCTGTTAGCTAACTGTGCTAACTGTTTACATCACAAGTGACGTAAAAATGGACCCGACGTTGCCATAGCAACATCTGAATACAAGAGGTCAGCAGGACGATGCTAAACACCGATGTAAACAAAAATGCATCTTGTGATTCAATTTCCCCAAGACCCATTATAAAGTGTTAACAGCCTCACAGATTACAGGCTGACAGAAATACACGATACAACCTCGTCATGTAGCTTTATACTTTGATGTGCTGTTTAGGCTTTCACCTCTGATTCACACTCACATATTATAGAGTGCAAGATGCTAGCTAACATCAAGGGCAGTTTAGGGTTTAGTGTCTTGCTCATGGACACCTCAATACATGAACAGAAGGAGCCGGGGATCAAAACAACAACCATATGATTTGTGGACCATCGACCACCTGATCCACAGCAGCCCAGCCATCATATTATTTCATATACTAGTCACAAAAACTATAATTAAACCATCCAATCTTAACAAAACATCAGCCTGCTTTAAACCCTGACCATGTAGGCTTGATGATGGAGATTTCAATGGGAAGAAATGGGCAGTTGTGCTGTGATATATCTGTGCAGAGGTCCTCAGGAAGCTGCTTTCTTAAATATATAACTCTATTAAATAAAATTTCATAATATGTATCCCAGACATCATCATCTTTGGAGAGGTAGCTCCACACCTTACTGCCCACACACTGGTGCTTTCAGCCACAGGTGGTGGGTAGTTTCTTAAATGTTGTGGTAACAGTTCAATTTAACTGGACGTATAATTACTTACAAAATACAGATCGTAAAAGTAAAATAAATAAATGCAGCGGAGAAAAAAGGTACAGTATTTCCATCTGAAATCTAATCTCTAAATCAAACTGACATACAGCACTTGATTTATTTGTAAAATATTTAAATATAGTAAACACAACAACTGGAAATGTTCAGTTGAAGGAAACAAAGAATGAATCCTGAACAAGATGTTTGGTGTGAATACATCCTCACACATCAGCTGCCAGTGGATGGAGGGAGCTACATGTTAGTTAGTAACTGATAATACAAACTACTAATTCAAATGTTTTATCTGTATTATATGTTCTGGTAAAAAGGTTTTAACGTTGCCACACAGGCTGATAGAGCAATACAAGCATCCAGCTGTATCATGTCTTTGAGGCGAGTTTAAGAAAGTAACCACACAGAGATGCAGTGAAATGTAGGATCCATGGTTTCCAGATAAAAAAAAGTCAGGATATCTCGACCGCTGCTGCACCGGTCTGTTTATTTTATCTTTTATTTTTAGTCTCCTGTGAGCTCCCTGACACTAATAATAATAAAATCACTGGAGTTTCCTTTAAGTGTCTGAACAGGGCTCCCACTCTCTCCAAGAAATCCTTTTCCAGGACTTGCTGTAGCATAAGTCCTGCTGGTGATCACATCTCTGACTACTGGTTCCTGTATGTGAAATATGTCTTTACAAAAAAGCAGTATTGTGAAAAACTAGATGCAGTAGAAGGAGATATTCATCCAGAGTCATAAAGAGCCAGCTTCAATAGGAAGAATGAGGAGTCCTGATGCTAACTAGCTAACCTCCAGAGTTTTTATTTAGACAGCTAACATGAACATCACCTATGTCAGACTGCCTTTGTTGCTTCATCTGGTCCCTGAACATTACCTACAATAATCCTGCCAGTGGAGGGGTGTGCAATCAGAAACTTTTTGAAACTGTTTATCAGGGTTTTCGGGACATTTTACTTGTTTCTCTGAATTTCCAGGAGTTTCCCAGAACTGGAAAATGAGTCGAAAATAATAATAATAATAATAATAATAATAAATGAAACCAGTTTTCCAGGACAGGTGGAAACCCTGTTGGAGTACATGCCATATACCACCACCCCCCTCTGGAGCTCTCTCAGGCTAAAACCTAACTGCTGAAGATACTGGTATTGGGTTTTTGGAGCCTAACTTGGGGGCCTCGGGGCCACAGAGGTCTGATGGGAGGTGTCACAGACTGAATGAGACGTTTGTCTGTGGACCTGTGGACCAGAGAACCTCTGTTTAAATGTCACTGTAACACTGTAAACTTTGGCGTGGGTTAGGCAGCAGTGGAGGCCTGTGACCTGCAGACTGGAGGCAGGTCCCTGTGCGTGGACTGATGAGGACACAAACTGGCTGAGGGTTCCTGCTGCGTGTGAATGTGTGTGTGGACGAAGGGGGCGGTGACTGTGAATCCCGGAATATTAATTAGTATTTTTTTGAAGTATGTGGCTAAATAACACCTTTAAAAAAATGACAAGCACGACTCCTGCTAGCCTCCACCTCCATCATCATCACCATCATCACCAGCAGTCCTCTGAGGTGCAGAGCCTCAGTGGGTCGCTGAAATGAAACTTTGGCCACACTACAATCCACCATAACGCATCAGAAGGAGCTGTAATTGCGTGTCTTTGTTGTGTCAACAGCGGTGTGTGTGTGCGTGTGTTGGTGCGTGAGTGTGTGTGTGTGCGCGCGCGACTGTGTGTGTGTGTGTGTGTGTGTGTGTGTGTGTGTGTGTGTGTGTTGGCGCACCAGGCTGCAGCTGCAGTGAGCCTGGAAAACGAAGCCAGGAGCGAGTGGAATAAAGCAGGCCCGAAATAAACACAGGCTCCGCCGAATAAAAGCTTCCCCTCCTGTTAGCATCACTCTGTCGCATCGTAGTGCTCCGCGGAGGCCGAAGGGTGTACGAAACAATCGTCCACATTTCGTGCATCTTCTTGCCCCCTGCACCGCATCCCCCCACGATCCGCACTACAGCCGGTGTTTCCTGAACGTTTCCATCCAATTACCTCC
>OOFC01024474.1:15064-42813 GCA_900323345.1 Pseudochromis fuscus | reverse complement strand
CCAGTGTTTACATTTTGGAATGTTTATTTATTTTCATTTATTTATTTATTTTTTACATTTCAGGCTCAACACGTTTGATACATTATCAACCAGTTGTTACATTTTGGAATTTTTATATAAAACAAACAACTGTTGACTCTCAAACTCTAGTTTTCTGTCCCGCTCATAGAAAAATCTACTTACTGTTATAAAATTATAATTTTCCATTTAGTTTGTGAGGAAAAAAAACTGAAATAATGCCTTTCACTGAACTATAAATTTGAATAATGTAATATGAGACCAGTCAAAGGTTGCAAAATGAGCGCACAGTTATGTATGTGATTAAAATTAAGTTGATAATATTACTGCTTAGGTGACAGGTTTGGTCCAGCGGTCCACATCGTTTCACACAAGAAAACAGTGCAAGTGGAGAAGAGTGGGAGGGAAATCCTGTGTAATTAACCCACAAAGTACACTGTCGACTTCAAAAACCCTCTTTACTTATTCCTTCCTCCGTCCCTGTCTCTATCTCTCTATCTTCCTCCCTCGCCGTCTCTCTGAAGTCCAGTTGCTAGATCAGACAGGCTAATTAAAGCAGCACGTAATGAGGGAGCAGAGGGGAGGAAGATGAGGAGGAGGAGGAGGAGGAGGAGGAGGAAAGGGGAGGGTCAGAGACAGAGAAGAAGAAAGGAGTCATGATTTGAGGATGTCACGTTCTTATCAAAGACAGTAACTCCTCAGACACTCCTTTTTTCATCCTCCTCTCATCTTCGCCGCAACATCCTCTTCTTTTGTATCAGCAATTAAATAATTAAACTCAAGTAGAATCAGCAAACACAGATTTAGAAAATTCACACATTTGGACACAGTTTCAATAAAAGTATTTTAATAAAGAGGAGAAGCTTGGCGATGCCTGTGGGGTGTTAATTAAGACTAGCATTAAAGTTGGAGTAAAGTAACGTGCAGCCTAAGGACCTCCCTGGAGATGGCGAGTCCAAGTTTGAATCCAGTCATTTTAAATGAGCTGTGAGAGAAAGGTGCCTGGAAGCGGGGAAACCTGTGTGCGCTTGTGCTCTGATATATTTGAGAGTGGTTATTAAATGGAAGGCGTGACTGAAATGTGGCGGTAATTCCTGTCTGGGATCTACCTGCGTATGAGCAGCATGTTAATTGAAAGTGTAAAGAGGGAGTCCTGCTGTTAAAAATCACAGTCTGCTTCTGAACAGCAGGGTTTCCAATCAGTTTCTCCTCCATGGGAGCAAGAGACACCCAGACTGAAAGAGACATGAAATACATCATTTCAGTTTCATTCGGGTCTTTTTCAAACTGTTTGTGGTCATTTCGTGTCTCTTTGTAGTACTTTTGAAAGTTGTTCCAGCTCTTTTTAGTCGATTTATGTCTCTTTATGGGTGTTTTGGGTCTCGCTGTAGATGTTTTTCATCTCACAGTGATTTTTTTTTTGTAGTTGTTTGTTGTGTCTTTAACGTAGACTGTGTAAAAAAATTGGCAAAAAGTGCAATGCCACCGATGGCTGCTGGATGTAGGCTCCAAAAACTCTCCAATTGAATTTAAAAAATCCTCATTTTCAACCATAAAACACTCAGTAAACATATTTTCCCACCAGTCATCCTGATGTCATTAACTAAAGTCAACTGTTCTTCTCAGTGATCTGGTGGTCCATCAGAAAATCATTTCAATATTAAATCAATATTAGGCTTCAAAATAAGGAAGATTTAGGGGCGTGGTTAGTTTGATTGACAGGTTGTGTTATCCTCATCCATTTTTTATGTACATGCTATGGTCTTTAAGGCCATTTTGTGTCTGTTTGTAGTAGTTTTAAATGTTAATGTGGCTGTTCTACATCTCTATGCAGACGATGTGCATCTCTTTATTGGTGTTTTGTGTTTCTATGTTGTCTCTGTTTGGAGTCATTTTGTATCTCTTGCTAGTTGTTTGGCATCTCTTTGTGCTCATGTAGTGTGTCCTGAGTGTGTCACGCAGGAATTTCATTTCTCTACAAGGTAAGTTTAGGAAATTTAGGGATAGATTTATTCATCTTTGTGTGGTTATTTGTGTCTCTTTGTAGTTGTTTTTTATGTTATTGTAGTTTTTAGTCTCTTTGAAGTCACTGTGTGTTTTTGTAGTTGTTTGTAATGTTTCACTACAATCATTTTACAACTATTTGAGGATGTTTTGTATTGTTTTATGGATGCATTATGTTTTTTTAATCATTTTGAAACTCTTTACAGTCATTTTTTGCTTTTTCATGATTATTTGCCACCTTTTGTATCATTTCTAGTTATTTTGTATTCCTCTGTGGTAGTGTTGCATCTTTGTAGTTGTTTGCAGACTGCAGCCGTTACATGATTTTTTTGCAGCCGTTTTGTCTCAATGTCATTTTGTATCAATTTGTAGTTGTTTTAGATCTCTTTTCAATCATTTGAAGTTTTGCTGCAGTCATTTTGCTCCTCTCTCAAGATGTTTTGCATCTCTTTATGGAGATTTTGTGTCTTGCTGCAGTCATGTTGCATTACTTTGCTGTCACTTTATGGTCATATTAAGTCTTTCGTTCTCTTGTCATTTTGTCTAAATTTGTTGTTGTTTTGCATCTTTTCGTAGTTGCTGTCGTCAACTCTTTGCAGGTTTGTTTCATGGTCATTGTGCATCGATTTTCACCCTTTTGTGTCTCTTTATGGCAGTTTTGAGTCTCTTTGTGCTGTTGCTGCAGTCTTTTTGCAGTCATTTTGTGTCTCTTTAAGGCCATTTTACATCTCTTTACAATCGTTTGGTGTGTCTCTGTGGACATTTCCGGTCTCTTTGTGGTCATTTTGCATCTCCTTGTGCCAGCTTTTTCATCTCTTTGCGGTCATACTGTGACTTCTGGTGGCTGTTTTAGGTCTCCGTGTGGTTGTTCTGCTCTTTCAGTGATCATCTTCAGTAGGCCCGCTCCGTAATCTATCTATTGATGTGAACCACAAAGAGGTCCTTTGCGGTCTTGGTTCAATGAAAGAAAAAAAGTGTTCTCTGAGTGATTTTGGACCCGGCCTTGTCTCTGCTGCATGGCTGATGATGAAATGACTTGAAAGATGAGAGACCGACAAAGAAAGACGGAGATATGAAGAGGGAAAGAGAGGAGACAGGAGGAGAACAAGACAAAGATGGGAGACACATCCAGATGCAGAGACAATAAGGAGGATGTTATTCCTGCATCATTACTTCAACACCCATTCTCCCTCTACTGTCTCATCTCCTCTTTTTATTATTATTCGCACTCCCTCTCATCTTTTCTTTCTATTATTCATCCTCTCTCTTCCTGTCTCTATCATTAGTTTTTATCTCTCTGTCTCTCTCGCTTTCTGTTGTTCAGACACTCAGACAAATGAGCCATGAAATATTCGCCATCAAGACAAAGAGAAAGAGAGTTTCTGTGTGTCTGAGTGTGTAGATGTGTGTGTAGATGGAAAACTGTGGACATGCATGTACGTGTGTGTGTGTGTGTGTGTGTGTGTGTGTGTGTGTGCTCACTTTGACTTTGGAGTCTGTCAGGTCTACTAGCCCTCTCTGGAAGGTAGCCCACCTGTGTTCGATCCGACTTTTGTGATCCAAAAAATTATTTGGCAGGCAGAAATTCAATTGGCCGCTAAACACTGTGAATTCACTGGCTGCTGCACAACTGACCAGCCAAGGAGAAAGGATGTTTCACGGAGATCTCAGCCAGAAATCTCACCAGCAAAATTCACCAAATTAAAGCACAAGACAAAAAGCACTACGTTTCTTATTAACCATAAATATGAGCTTTCTGAATGTAACCATAGTCGGCGTTTAAAGATATCAAAGCGGTTTGGTAACACGGTAAAACATTGAGGCAATGCTTCATTTTATGATCCAATCATTGGCTCATAGCCTCGTAGTTCTGTCTGCAGACAATCCTTGAAAAAGTACAACAAAGTTTAATATTGGTAAAATACATCTTTAAAGCCAAGTACATTTTTATCCTTTTGTTCCCATTATTTTTTGGAAAAGTTTTCTCATGATTATGCCAGCTATTGATAATGAATTAGCACCGAACTAGAAAGCACTCGGAGAGCACAAACCTCTGCCATAGATTGAACACTGCTGCCCTCTTGTGAGCGAGAGAGGGATTTTTCTGGATTTTTTAAAACAGATTTCACCCTTTGATCTTGTCAAAATGTACTGATTGGTTAGTGCCTATCTCTGTAAAAACAATCATGAAGATCAGTAGTTTCCTGTAATGTTAACAGACAAACCAACACATCTCTTTGGCAGAGGTAATTATGGGAAATCATAAAGATAGTGAGTGTGTGTGAGCGTATGTTCATGATGTAACTTCAAATGTCTCACACCATGAGCAGCATGTCAGAGGTTTTGGTGTTTTATTGTGCAGAGTTGAACAACTTGCGTTAGGTGAAGTTACCAACTTGTACGACTGTGTCATACACAAGTTGGGTCCAATACGTAGTCTGTCGAGTCTCTCTGGCCAAGTTATAGTCAAAGTGTCGTCTCAGCAACTCAAAGTTTGTGGGTTGAAACCTGAAGCCGTTTCTTTGCAGAATTAATTAGTTTAGTAAAAAAGAAAAGCCTCAATTTGCCCATTAAGTACACATGCGCCTGTCAAAACTAATTTTGAAATGGAAAAGAGTCACAATTAAACTGCCCAACCTGTACTGATTCATTATTTACAGTTTTATAACGATTGAAGAGAGACAATTAAACCAAACAGTAATCTGATGATGGTTGAAAGACATCCAGTTGTCTTAGAAAAATTAAAGGTCATCAGTCAGTCACATCAGCCATACTGCAGTTATTACTTTAAATCTAGTTATCATCTCGACATCTTATGACCTTCAAATAACCAAATTAGTGCTGGCTGTGATATTATTGCTGTTCGTTAATGGCCTCTACAGATTGTGCCAGGAACCTGTTGATGGTGCAGTAATTACCTAGTTCCTGACAAAGGTCAATCAAAGATTTAAATGAGATAACGTCCCATTAGGGTAATTAGGTTAACTTGTTGTAATTAACCAGGCTCTGCGGGGACAAAAGGCTGGAGTCACCCAGAGGACAGCAACAGTCCAACAAGTCCACAAAACACTGGAGAAGAAACAGCTTCAAAACTCTGCAAAGTTTGACTCATCGAGGAGAAACTTTGGGAAGTTCAAGCCTGTTGGCAAAGAGCTGGACTCTGCTGATCCACATTATAAAAGCCAGTCTTTGGATCGGCTTATTGAGAACGGTAGCCGGGACCATCACTTTAAATTTGTTTGCAGCACAGCCCCATCCCAGATGTTGCTCATCCTCGCCCTCTTCACACAACACAACTTGTAAAATATGCATAAAATTCTGGGTTATGGACACTAAGCCAGAGGCGCTGCCATATGTTTGATCTCTCACGTCTTTGGGCTGCAGCCCACATTCAAGCACAGCATCTCTCCTTGTTGTTAAACACTCCAAGTTTCCCTCCATTTAATGCACTATGAAATCACACGCTGCACAGATCTGCTCTTGACTTTTAACACATCTCGTTTCATGTGTTACAGCGCTCTGTTTCTGCACCTTTGATGCTGGACTTCAGCTCATTGTGCGCTTTCAAAACATCTCTTTTCTTGTCGTGGAAATTGTATCGTTTTCCGCCACCAGCTGTGCGAGTTTCTCACAAAAATGTCTGCCTTTGTCGTCGTGTCATTGTGCTAATTGTGTGGATGTGATGCCTGTGCTGGTGGCAGCAGTAGTCATCCTTCCCTGTGCCAGTAGGATATGCAGCATTCACTCTATTTCACACTATTCACTGTATTTTGACACAGTGACAAGAACAAAAACACACTGAAGTTCTGACTGAGCAGCAGTCACACATTGTGCTCGTGATGGTTACCCCTATTGCTCGACAACAGTGTGCACAAATGTTGCCTAAATTGACTATTTTTTTTACCATGTCACATACTTGTAACAATTCATCAATCGTTTAAAGCACATTTAAATAAATGGTGCAGGTTAAACTGTATTTCTCTGTTGTAATTAGCTGTACTATTGGATTTTATTTCCAGCAAACTGCCAACAGTGATTTTGGAGCCATCCTGGCACTGATTTGTTGGCACGCCTGCTGTTTTTTTCCATCAAGTGGGAGATCTGGTAGCCATCTGAAATTCCCTGTCTCTACTGGTTGTTATGTGGCACAAACATGCCGCACACACGATCACAGTTTCTCTGCTTTCAAAGTCAAAAGATATCAAAAGATAAAAGGAAAACTTCTGAGGATCAGTGAGACCCAGAACTTCCATTCATCTAAGTAGTGACCACATTATCAGACTTATTACCTCATTTTGAAGCCTGGAGTTTGGCATTTGAACATCGCCATGTTGGTTGTTTGGAGCCAGAAGTGACCATATTTGGATATGAAGGGAGGAGTGAGGAGGCAGGGCTCACCCTTGAACTGCAGGTCACTTCCCAATGTGTGACTTTAGCGCTTGTCTCATTGGAAAACAGACCTGTCAATCAAGCTAACCACACCTCTAAATATTACAGATCACTGAGAAGGAGAATTAATGACGTCAGAATGACTCGTGGAAAAATGTAATAATTGAGTGATTCAGGATTGATAATGAGGATTTTTCAGTTGGGTTTTTTGGAGGAGCATCTAGTGGCCGTCGAGAGTATTGCACTTTGTTTCACTTCTGCATTAGGCTAATTTGTTAGCCTCGATTGCTTCATTTCTATATACAGTCTATAGTGTCTCCCAGTTGCTTCTTTCCTCTTCCTCCTCCTCCTCCTCCTCCTCCTCCTCCCTGGCTCATAAACACAGTGGATTATTAGCTGCCCCCTTCTGGTTGCCCCATCACTGTGCACCCATTATAAGATTTTCTGGGTCCTGTCCTCTGATGTCGGCCAGAGTTTCATTATTTGTTCCCTCTCTCTCAGGATGCATCAAGATGTGTTCAGTAGCTTTTCTCTAATGCTGCAAACAAACGTAGCTGAAAACTTTCTTGCCGGAGGTAATAAAAAAACAAAAACGGAATTGATTTGAATTCAACCCAGTTTTCACCTCCTGTAAATCACCAGGCGAGGTGGTGTCAGTTTGCAGAGACAGTTGACAAGTTATTTATTTAAGTCTAATAAAAGCTCTTGAGGGCCCTATCTGCACTGATGGTTTCTTTCAGTTTTGCCTTTCAGGGAGATGTTCGGCCCCCTGCTGTCACATACACTCTGTCAGTGCTGGTGTCAGCAACAGGATCCAGCAACATAAAAAGATAAGAGACCAGAGAAACCCTCACTGCAGCACGCTGAGGTGCATCAAGTCGGCTTGGGGCGGCTCGGCCTTTATAGTCCCAGCGAGTGCTCCTGATGCTGCTGCTGCTGGCGGACCGAAGCAGCAGCAGCAGCAGCAGCAGCAGCATCATCAGCCTGAGCCTCGGCCTCTTTGTTGCCGCCCCATCGGTGCACAAACTCCGACTCGAGCAGCATGATCCCACTCTGACAACACGGTGTAAGAAGCTGGAGAAATCCCAAGCGCAGAAACAACCAGGAAGTTGTTCTGGCTTTCACCAAAATGCGGCAACTCCAGCAGCTGAGCGAGCAGGAGGGCGCTCCCCGGAGGCAACGTGCTGAAGAGCAGCCAAACAATTCAGTGCAGCTCCTCTGACATGAGATCACATCAGTGGGTAGCTGAACTAAAATAAGCCACGATAGAAACTAATATCCCGATAGACGGCGTGCGTCGCCCTTTACGTGCACATCTGAACCAGATTTTTAATATTCAACAGGTGCTGCTTGGTAACGGGGAGATAAATTCGTTGCTATAACAAAACTGTGCAGATTTTCACATTATTAGTGGAGAAAAATGCTCTTTATATTTCTAATGAGACACATACCTGAAATAATGAATCCTGTTCTGCCTGGCCGCTCATTAGAGTAACTGTGGATGCAAACACAGGACTGCCTTTATCATTATTATTATTATTATTATTAGAATTAGAATTAGAATTAAAGGAGTACAGAGCCCCCTAGGGGACATTCGAGGGAAAAAAGAAGGGAGAGAGAAAAAAAAAATTTAAAAAAATCCCGTGATACTTTCTCAGGATCCTGAGTTTGTTAAAGTCGGGATCCCGTGAAAGTGTTTTGTTAGCAATGCTGCTATGCTAATAATTTGTTTACTTCGGGGTCAGTTCGAAATGGAGGTCACACAGTGGAAAAGATGGGAAAGTTTCACAGAGTTTTATTTTGAGAGTGGATTATCATATGAAGACATAACATGTGTGAGGGAAAAAGGATGACACGCAATCCATTTTCTCTGCATTTAGCATACATCCAACGGTACCCGTGTAGCTGTCCGGAGGATTGCAGTTGGAAGTTGGAAGTACCGGAAGTAAGCAAATTATTAGCATAGCAGCATTGCTAACAAAACACTTTCACGGGATCCCGAGAAACTAAGTCGGAATCCCAAGAAAATTTCTCGGGATTTTTTTTTTTTTTCCTCTCTCCCTTTTTTTTTCCTCGAATGTCCCCTAGGGGGCTCCGTAAAGAAGAGAGTCTCTGTGTCACAGCTGTGAAACTACAAACTGCTCCTTTAAATGAATAAGCCATGCTCTCTGTTCCCGTCTCTTAAATTTAAGTCTTTGAATTAGTTGAAAGTGCATCCCTCTCTTCATTTCCGTCATCCTTTGTAATCAGATTACCTCCCTGTAACCAACAACTGTTATTGACCACTTCCAGTTACGTCTTACAAGAGTCTGTCTGTCCTCAGAGCGGGACGGGTCAGTCTGCTCTTGACCCACATCCAATTTCCAGTGAATTAACAAGAGACAATATTTGTTCAACTAATAATCCTCCCATAGAACCCATCAATTCAAGTCTCATGGAGATAATTAAGGGAATAAAACTCTTTTTTTTTTGCCTTAAAACTCCACATTTTTCTGACTGTAGGCAAAGAGAATGAGTGTATGTCTCTGCTGGAGCTTCTGAGCACATTGCTGCTTTAATGTGGAAGTCTGGATGTCCTCACAACAAATTAATAATCTCTTATTTCCCTCCACAAGACCAGAACATACCACTAATACAATATATTATAATTAAATATATTACAATGGTTCCTTTTATCTGAGTTGAGTGGTGCATTTGGTAAAATGGTAAAAGGTCGACCACTTGTTTTCTTTTCCTTCCAATTAGAAGAATGCACTTATTCTGATTATATGGAGGAGGCTGACTACACAACACACACACAGCATATAGGTGCACACACAAACACACACTCATTTCATTTGATTTCATTTCCCTTTTAATTCAACCCTTTATCGCCCCTGAAGGGTTTTTCTTTTTTTGTTGTTGTTGTTTGCTTCTCGGCAGAATTTATGATGAAAAACATACAATAATAAAAGTGATTAAACACACAATAAAGCTCACAGAAAATTATGACTGCGTGTTACACAAAGATGAAAAAACACCAGCTCTGCAGTCGATAGCTCCGTATAGTCCTATAAAAAGTTGATTATCAGTAAAAAGTGAGCCATTCCTGCGCAGATAAAAAAAATACTGTGTCGCTTTGTCTGCAAATAAAGCAATTAAATGCAGCGTAATAAAGTCAGCTCATATTTTTTTACTCCTGGATTTTGGCACTGCGAGGTGTTATCTGCAGGGCTCACGCTGCCTTTGAAGGGGCCGACCGTCAGTAACCTTCCAGGGTCCAATGTGGTTTTATTCATTCAGTGCAAAGCAACAACATTTAAAGAGTTTTATCTCTGAGGGAGGAGCAAACACTGTCCTGCCTCCTACACACCTCTCCACATGACACAGATTTATACAGAGTGGGCGGAGCTAATGTGACACCGCTTGTTGGATTGATGTACTCTGAATGTGGCCATGTTGGTTGTTTGGAGCCAGAAGTGACCATATTTGGATATGAGGGGAGGAGTGAGGAGGCGGGTCTGACCCTTGAACCTGAGGACACTGTCCAATGTGGTTGAGACTGGAGTTTACCAGTGAATGAGCCTCCAAACCACCTCTAAATCACTGGAGACCAGACCTGTCAATCAAACTGACCACACCCCTAAATGTTACAGCTGCTTAATGATGAAATGAATTCCACCTATATCCTGTATTTGCCAGAAATACATCACAATATGAGCGTTAGATAATGGATTTGAAGACCCAGTGTGGGTCATTTACCAACATAGACTGAATATAAGAGATTGACAAAGTCACCCAGACGCCACCCGTTGGTTGTTTGGAGCCAGAAGTGACCATATTTGGATATGAATGGAGGGGTGAGGAGGCGGGTCTGACTCTTGAACCTGAAGACACTGTCCAATGATGATGAGACTCAAGTTCAGGTGTGGTTTCATTATAGATCAGATCTGTCAATCAAGCTAACTGCCACCCTAAATCTTCCTCTTTTTGAAGCCAAATATCTCCTTGATGATGAAATGATTTTCAGATGGACCAGATCTCTGAGAAGAAGAGCTGACTTTAGATAATGACATCAGAATGACTTGTGGAAAAATGTATTGGCTGACTATTTCAGATTTGAAAATAAGGATTTTTGATGACTGACTGTTTTGGAGTTAACCTTGTTAGAGCCCGATATGTAACAATGTCCTGAATTCTTATAAAAAAATAAAGTAATAAAACCCGAAATGTAATAACTGGTTGATAATGTAACAAAAGTGCTGAACCTGAAGTGTTATTAGACATTTTTTTATAAAACCTAAAATGTAAGAAGTTGTTACATTTTGTTCAAAGTTTTTACTTTTTGGGTTCAGCATCTTGTTACATTATTGACCAGTTGTTACATTTTGCCAAAATGTAACAACTGGTCAATAATTTTGGGTTTTATTACATTTTTTATTACACTTCAGGCTCAGCACTTTAGTTACATTATCGACCAGTTGTTACATTTCGTATTTTGTTACATATTTTTTATAACAATTCAGGTCATTGTTACATATCGCGCTCCAACAAGCCTCTAGTGGCCGTCGGGAATGTTGCAGATTTGAGCTTTTTAAAATTTTTTTGTCATTTCTCTAAACAGTCTGTGGTTGGTTGCAATGAATCAACATTTAAAAAGTCACTCACAGAGTTAGAAACTAATGCCTGTGCTTTACACAACATATCCTCCAGTTCTTGTCGTTTCTCCAGAAGGAGGGTTGTGACCTTGTCCTTAGTTTTTTAAGGGCGACACAGTGATGAATATGTCACACCACGGGCAGCGCGAAGTGATCAGCATAAAGACCGTGTCCATTTTCTCTCCCTTTCCCTTCCCTCAAAGTTGATAAAAACGTCTATCTACATACTGGCCGTGGTTCATCATTAGTGCTCAGAAAGTACAAGCTTGGAGAAAGAACATAACCCTGAGGGAGAGGGAGGAAAAGAGATCTGTCAGTAAGAAAAGTCATTTACAGGAGCTGCTCGGCGAGCATGCGAGGCTCAGGAAAAAAAAAAAAAAAAGAAAAGAAAAATCTGCAGAGGAGCTTCACTTCACACTTCAGACTTATCAAGCCAGTTACAAGACATCCGAAATCAAATTAGTTACAGCCGACAGCTTTGTTTCAGCAAAAGTAATACATTTCAAGATATTGAGTCGGGCGAAACGTCCTGAAAATGTAGATTATTTGATGCTTTCTTTCCCTCATTTTATCACATTTTTTGTTCAGCCTGAAGAGAAAATATGAAGCAGCAGAGTCAAACTTTTAATCTGGTGTTGATGGTCAACAAGATGCAACACGTGACTGCAGATCTGAGCAGCTTTCAGCCTCTTTGTGCTGCTTGTGGTTGCAGAAATAAAACCAGACGAGCTAACTGTGTGCAGGACAGAAGTGGAAGTTAGTTAGTTACTTAGTTTGTTCGTTACTTAGTTTGTTCGTTACTTAGTTTGTTCGTTACTTCGTTCGTTACTTCGTTCGTTACTTCGTTCGTTACTTCGATCCTTTGTTCGTTACTTCATTTGTTCCTTCGTTCGTTTGCTACTTTGTTCGCTACTTCATTCGCTACTTCGTCCGTTAGTTAGTTACTTCGTTCATTCGTTCCTTACTTCGTTCGTTCATTACTTCATTACTTTGTTCGTTCATTAATTCGTTCGTTCGTTCCTTCGCTTGTTACTTCGGTACTTCGTTCGTTACTTCATTCCTTCATTCGTTCCTTCGTTCGTTAGTTACTTTGTCCGTTCCTTCCTTCCTTAATCCTGAGGGAAATTCAGGTTTTCAGCAGCTTACATAAAACATAAAAAGCAACAAAAACCAGGTTAGTAACATTAACATGAAGGGTTAGTATATAATCTGAAAGAAAACCTTTGCAAAGCACTAAGTGGGAATTCAATAAACAATATTTACACATTTTCAGGACATCGTGTTTTTAAAGTGATAAGTAACAGGCTGCAGGAAAAACAATATTGAACTAGCTGAGGTGCACAACAGTTACAAAATTGCATTGGTCCTTGTGCATGACATGCAGCCATCACATTGGTCCTAATGTGATTATGACTGTTGTATTGTTCTTGAAGCCAAAAGAGCCCAAACTAGAGAGGATAGTGGACTATTTCTGGCATTTAATGTTCAGCAACTATTTATTTTGTTTGTTTTAAAGATGCTCTATTGTACTTTTCTATGTTTTCCAATGTTAGATGTTCATACTACACATGGTCGGTGCCAGATTGAACCAGATTGAAGTTCACACTGGTTTAAAAAGTTTTAATTTCAAGTTACTTTGTTTGTTTACAGTCACTTGTTGCTCACGCCCCCTGCTGTTAGCCAATCAGAAGAAAGTGGGAGTACATAAATTGGTATTATAAGCTACCGTATTTTCCGGACTATTGCGCGCACCTGTCTATAAGCCGCTATTGAATTTATTCCAACAGTTTCATGTGGTCCACTCTGACTCTGATGCTAAATGTATCGGCGGCACGGAGCTTGCTAGCTTGTAAAAAGCTAACGAGCTTCGTGCCATCGATACATGAGAAACGCCGGTGTTTAAGTTCAAAGCATCGGAAAAAAGTAGCGACTTATAGTCCGGAAAATATGGTAAATGGTAACTTTTCTTTGCAAAACTTCTCTAGGAGACAAAGACTTTAAATATAAAGCTGAAAATTAGCATCATAGGTCGTCATACATACATTTTAGTAATAAACAGAAGCCTTCCTGTCGTTATACCCTGACTACAAAGGATGAGCATGAAGCCAACAGGAGACTCGTGTACGAGAGCAGAGGCATGGAAACCATCATCCATCTGTTCCCATGTTTTCAAAATGCAAAACAATAAATTAGCGTTGGCCATAAAGTTGACACTTATATGTGTTTAAATCCCCCAAGAAAAACCGTGGAGGTGTGTGTGGATTTTTTTATCTAAACTCGATGATTATAAAACCAGTGAGTTCATTCTGCATCATTTTTTGCTGAATTGTGATTGGCTGGTTTGGGAGAGTGAGTCGTAGCAGCTGGTTGGAGGTGTCAGACGTTTGTGTTTGATTTAAAAGCTTTAAATCATCCGGAGGTTTTTCACAGTGCGACGCAGCAGCAGCAGTTTAGGATCGTCAACTTTCATCTCACAGGAAACACAATCAGATACAAACAGGAAGTCTAACAGCTGATCCAAATATGGCAGCTGATCAATAAACTGTTGCTGGACTACACCTGATATAAAAACAAAGAAATTTTTAAATATTTTGTATATAAAATGTAACAAAAACTCACATGTGGTCCTTAAATTACTTGTTTTGCTGAATTGAAAGCAGAACAAGTTGAATTTTTACAACAACATAAATCAATGAACCCAAAGTTAATCATACTTGTGTGAGGAATCGTTTTCACTTAGTATTGATCAGTTATTGTTTGTGCACTAACAAACACTTACTCGTTAAAAGTAAAACAGAACCACCCCCACAATATTTAATTAATAATTTAATTTTAATTTAATTTTTTTTATGTTTGTTGGTAATTTTTCTTGATACATTATCTGAACAATTAATGGGATTATTTTGTTTTAACCCAGAAATGGATCAACATAGGATGAATTTACATCCCGGGTTGATTTAACCCAGAAAGATGAGCTGGTGTTTTTACCAAGTTTTTACAATACTTCTGTTTTTATCCTGCAGTTGATTGTTTTTACTCAACATTTTATTGTTTCTATTCAACATTTGGTTATTTTTACTCAACATTTTACTGTTTCTATTCAACATTTGGTTATTTTTACTCAACATTTTACTGTTTCTATTCAACATTTGGTTATTTTTACTCAACATTTTACTGTTTCTATTCAACATTTGGTTATTTTTACTCAACATTTTACTGTTTCTATTCAACATTTGGTTATTTTTACTCAACATTTTATTGTTTCTATTCAACATTTGGTTTTTTTTACTCAACATTTTATCATTTTTGTCCAAAATATTGTTGTTTTTCTCCATTTGATTATTTCAAACCAACATCTTTTAATTTTCCTCCAGTATTCACTCACTTTCACTGGTATAAACTGACCCAGTGTGTAGTTAGTTCAATATTTACCCAGTTCTGGATAAAAACAACCCAGAATTTTTTAGTTTCTTTACATCAGAAAGAGACAAACATCATCAATATTAGTGTAAATCAGCATAAAATATTTCAGTTGTTATTTCAGACTGAAGTGGACGTGAGTCAGGACATATTTACTGGGTTTTAAACATGTGTTTTGGTTGAGTTGTTCTTCAAGAGATGTTTTTCACACTGAAACCTTGTGTTAAAAAAACTCTAAAACTGAGCGTGCTTTGGGAGGTTAGTTTTTTCACCTCACAGCTGTGCGTCTGAGAGTCAGTCCTGTGGGTTTTGAAAAATTCATTCACACTATGGGTCAGGCAATTTCCTAAACTCTTCCACAAAACTCTCCCCATGATAAAAAATATATAAAAAAAAAAGAAATTAGATTTTTTTTTTTTCTTTTGCATAGCGACAACAAAGCACATCTCTTCTGTGGGTTGTTTGCACCGAAAGCTCCCGAACTGTAATGTGTTTTAATTTGAGTTTGCTGACTTCCAAGACGGCCATGTTTAATGGACACGGAGACCCATCTTCAGCGGGCCTAATGCAACCCAGCGACATCTTTAACGACATAATGTAAACCAATGCCGTCTTTGATTAAATAATGCAAATGTAATGTTTCGTCCTGTAATAGAATAATGTCACATAAATTCGTTACCTAATTGGATTACGGCAGCTGCAGTAATCTCTCGTCTGATGAGCTAATGCTGACTAAAGGAGGAGATCCCTGCGGTAATGGCGGAGGATGGCGGCCCTTCTGGGACAGTGAGGGATGAAACGAGGTTGTCTGTGCTTCCCCTTTGCTTTTGTCACTGTCTTCTAGTTTGTCTCCATCTGTCCTCTCAGTCTGGGTCGTCCTCCTCCTCCTCGTCCTCCCGTCTGTCTTTCTTTAATGGCTGCAGAGTTCGGGAAACGTCTTCTTTTTTAGAGGCACAAAGTTGGACATTTCCAACTTATTCAAACTGACACACACACACACACGCACACACACACACACACACACACACAGCGCAGTGCTCAGACCTCCACTGAAGGTCGTGTCACAGATTGAATTTTCCCAACTTTTAAAGATAAATCAATCTTCCATTAATGGCGAATGTGTGTGTGTGTGTGTGTGTGTGTGTGTGTGTGTGTGTGTGAGAGAGAGAAATCCTGCATTACCACATCTGTGAATGTCTATATGAGCTCAACACACAGTTGTATTAAAAGCCATGAATGTATGTGAGTTTTTGCAGAAATGTGTGTGTGTGTGTGTGTGTGTGTGTGTGTGTTCACTCAGACACTCAGATTGCTGATCAATAGATGTGATTGAAGGGCCCATTAGCCATCGGAAGCAATAGAGACAGCATCACTCCACATGACAAACTCCACTATAAGTGCACACACACACACACACACACATACACACAAATACACACACACACACACTCTATATGGCAGGTAACAAATTAAAAGCCTGAGTATGATGAATATACATCCACATAAACACATTTTACAACCCATAGCAGCTCTGACTGTAACTCACCGCTCCCACACACACACACACACACGTTTTGTTTTCATTTTGCTTTTAACTCTGAGTCCAAGTCATGATTTATAATTATGCAAAACATGATGTGAAAGCTACTTTTCAGTCTTCATCTGATTAGTCATAAGTCACATTTTCATTCTTCTCCTCTTCACCTGAAGGACCATCAGCTGCTCTCATGTGTGTGTGGTGATGAATGTCGCATTTGTGCTTTAATCTGCACAGAAATTTCAAAGTAAATCTTCCTCCTTTGAAATGACCATAAGTTCTAGTTAAAATTCATGTTGTTTTATTGGTTCTACATCCAGTGATGTCATAGATATGAACACGAAGTAAAGAAAAGAGACAACCTGGAGACAGATGTTGCACTGCAGGTTCAATGATGAGAGGCATGAACACAATATAAATACACTAAACATTCAAAATCGTAGTAAAAACATGAGTTTAAAAAGTTTTCATCATGAACAATGGTCCTTTCTCTTCTCTATAAAACTGAACTTCCTGTGTGACTCTGGGAGCTTTGTTAGTTTTCTTCTGCGTAACAGTTTCCATCTTTATCCTCCTTATTCGTGCACGGTGACCTGATGTAAATCCCAGCATATGCAGCTCTGTGCAGCTCCCACCTCTGCAGGTCTAATCAACCACTTAACTCACGACACCTGTGTGGGTACACAGGGCCTGTAATCTGCTGCATGCAAAGTAACTAGTAACTGCAGCCGGTAAATACATGCAAGTGAATTTTGTTTGATTTTGTTTTGTTCTGCACAGGGAAAGGAAACATTTAGTTACTGACAGATTTGGTGACTTTAGTTGAAAAAATTGATGAATTCATGATTGTTGGGTTATACTCCTGCATATGTGGGTATATATGTGATAGCTGGGTTAATTTAACCCAGTAGGATGGACTGTTTGTACCCTGCACTGGGTAAAAACAACACAATGCTGAGGACAAACTATGAAACTATGGGTTGAAATAATAAAATACTGGATAAAAACTACAAAATGTTGCGTATAGACAATAAATTGTTTGGTAAAAGCCACAAAATGTTAGTTGAACATTAAAAAATACTGGGTAAAAACTATAAAATATTACATACAAGCCAAAATGTAGTGTAAAAGCCATGACATGTTAAGTAAAAATCATTAAATCTTAGGTTAAAAACTATCGTTCTGGACTGTCCAGGGTCTGTGTTACATGTGTTGCAGGAGGAGTGTTGGAGGTTAAACCAATGATCCATGAAGGTCTCGTGACTCCACTGAAGCAAGAGAAAATAAAAACCTAGTGGATGAGTCGGTTTTCTAAGAGTTAAAGTCAAAGATTTACTTTTACCAAGATTGTAACAATGTTGACTTGTGATGACATCACTTCTTAAAGAAAACCTCTGCAGTACAGACAGTCAGGACGACCTTCACCTTCCCTGCTTCACATCAAACTGTATTTTAACTATATGTCAGTTCTTCTTTGTAGTTTACTTTTATTTTCTTTAGTTTTTTCACTGTAAAACATTTTGTGCTGCATTTTATGTGTGAAAGGTGATAGGTTGAGATCACACTTTGTTACTCTCTGAAGGAAAAAGTGGAAAAGGTGCAACACAAATAATAATTATTATTATTGTAGAAGTTACAGAGGCAGGAAATCCAGATTTGGTTCATGAAAGGCTCCTTTAAATGGCACCTTTAAATACAATTTGACAAACTCTAGTTGGTAAATGGAGTACATTTATATAGCGCTTTCATGACCTAAGCTAGGTCCCAAAGCTCTTTACAAGGCAACTCATTCACACACTCACACACCAATGGCTACAGAGCTGCCATGCAAGGCGCTAGCCACCACTGGGAGCAACTTAGGGTTCAGTGTCTTGCCCAAGGACACTTTGACATGTGGACAGGAGGAGCCGGGGATCGAACCCACAACCTTACAATTCACAGGCGACCCACTCTAGTTGTTTGAAAAGAGTCCAACTGTGTAAATCACCTTCAGATATTAGTACTCACAGTACAAATATTCCCTCACGTTGTAATCAGACTACAGTGACACACACTTGTTGAATGTGCTGTGTTCAGTCCAACAATGAAAAGCCTCCTTGTAGTAAAGAAACAGGTGAATGTTCAGGGGATAAGAGGAGGATGTTTGAATTGATTATTTTCAGTCATGTTTAAAACACAAAACATGAGAAAAAGATGAGACCTTGTTAAAAACAAACCTTCAAATCAACCTTGCTGTAGTACAGTTTCCTTTTTGTTATTTTTCTCTCATTACCTGAAGACTGTCGTCCTGCTTTACTGTACAGCGCAGAGGGATTAAACAACACTTCTGGAGGCTTGAGGATAAACTGGGGTAAAAAAAAAAATCATAAAAAAATCCTTATAAAGAGAGGATGAGAAGCCATATATCTTGTTAATGGGAGAATGACTCAAGATCACCGCAAAGACAAACACAAGAAATTAGATTTTTATATTGAGACTTTCACTTGTTCCTTATTTATTTATTTATATATCGGTCTCTCTGTGTGTGTCTGTAGGAGGAAGGAGACTCCACGTTTTACTGCGAGCTGTGCGATAAGCAGTACGTCAGGCACCAACAGTACGACAACCACATCAACTCCTACGACCACCACCACAAGCAGGTGAGTCACACTGCACCTCGACAAGGCACCTGCAGGTCTGGTTGATCCTGCCACACAACACCGTAAACCCTCCCGACCAAGGTCATGGATTTATTACATCCTGGTGCCACAACCAGCACTTGACTCCGGTTTCTCTCCCACACACACAGACACACACACACATCAACACTGTGGTCGAGGAAATCCCACCAACACACACCAAGTGAAGCGCCTCCACTGATTGATTTTACAGCAGAAGTGAGAGTCACATTAAGACGGTGTTTGTTGTTGGTATTTTATTTATTAGGGGCGAGGAAACTGACACAGCTGTGTTGCTTAGTAACCACAGACTGTAAATAGAAATGGCTGATGTAATCGGGGCACAAGAATAAAACCAATGAGCAAAAAAAAAAGTGCAATACTCCTGATGGCCACACGTCAACTTTTCTTATCATCACCAGATGTTGGGCTCCAAGAGGAGGAGGGTTTAGGGGCGGGGCTAGTTTGATTGACAGGTCTCACAAGTGATGTTTGTGGCTTTAGTCGTACATGAAATCTTTTGTAATTTATTTTCTTTTGATGTTTAGTGAAGAATATTTGACATTTAAAAACATCTACTTCCTGTTTTTGTTTGTGAAAAAATGTTCAACAACTAATAAACAAATCTGTGTCAAATTACAAATCCACTGGTTAAGTTTAATTGTCAGAAATTGTGTCAAATTTAGAAATATATTTACAGTTTTAAACATGAATTTAATGTTTTTAGTTTCATCTTATAAGTAAAAACATAATTATTTGTGAAGTTATGGTCAATTTGAAAATGTACGTTCAACACTCAAATAAATAAATACTGTATTTTTTTTACAGTTACTTGTTTTCATGTTATTTTACACAAATTCAGTGTATTTCTTGTATTTAAAAAATGACTAATTTCATTTAAAAAAACAATAAAATCTGTAAAATAAACAAAAAAAATGTAAAATTAGATTTTCTTCCTTACATTTTTTTATTCAAGCAGAGTAAATCTGTTGATTGAATAAAAAGCTGTAAAACTGACTCAACTGTGTGGTGTAACACAAGCAATGTAACTAATTACTTTGAAAGTAAAATAGTACTCTGTGTGATAAATATGAGCAAAATGCATAAAAGTACAGTTTTAATGTTCAACTATTTATGATATATTATCCACTACATCCACACACATGTTGAAACTCTCCACACTGTGCTGAACAATTACATTTCAGTTACTCAGTTACAGTATTTCTGGATAAATAAAATCAGACAGTCAGAGCTCGGAGACAACAGTAAAATGAAAACAGTCTCTCAGTAATTGAAAAGTAACCGTCCATGAGATAACATGAGAGCTTTTATGAAGGGATAACCATAATGGAGTATTGTTTCTTCCATAATAGCTCTGCCGTTATCATCTCGCCGTGTGTCCGATGCTCGTGGTCGACGTTGTAGATCGATACGTACAACTGCTTTATTTCAACGTGGGGTTTCTTAAAAATGATTTTTGCAGCCGTGTGATTAAGTATCATCACAAGTTTCTCCAAAAAAACAAATCCTCTCTTCTTTATTTCATCCATTAACAATTGATTTCCCAGATAAGGTATCAGGATTTAAGGAAATATCACACACAGCCCGTTGTTACTTGAGAAAGAAGAAGGAAAATCGATGGAAAGAAAAAGGGAAAGGACATGAAATAATCAATGCTTAAAATGTCTCCTCTAATATACAGATACAAGTTGCTTTTAAGGTTATTTCAAAGTATTTTTCAGGGGTAAAACTTGCAAAAAGAGCAGCGGGGCATCATTTTAGGTAAAAATCAATAGTAGATATCAACAGTGCACCCTGCTTACCGAGTGAATGTGGGGCCTTGTCGCATTGCTGCAACATCCCTCTTCCTCTCGTCATGTTTCTCCTTTGAGTCGGATGTAAAAAGCGTTTCCACAGTGGGAAGTGGAGGAGAGGCTGATTCTGAGAACTTGCAGCTGTTTGGGTGTTTACAAAATTATAGGTGCTGGGAGGAATGTTACTCGCTGCAATTATCATTTGTTCACTTGCAAGCGATGAAAGAGGCATAATATTTTTCACAGTTAGCTTTGTGTCAGAGTTATTAGGTTTACTGGAGGATGCAGAGCATTTAGGGCATATTGTTCGAGACTGCAACACTTGCAGGAAATGGATTTTTCCAGCGGTAATAGTCTCCAGCCTGCACACGCTCGGCTAAGCTGTCCGTCTTTTGGTTCACGGTCAGTCACGGTCCCATCTTCTTTTTGGGAAATGAAGTGGGTTTTTTTTTTTTTTGTGGCGTGGGGCTACGTCACCGGCGCTTGATGTGCCCGGGTGTGACGGATGCGAAGAGTCAGGCGGAGAGAAACAAGCGGTTTATCCAACATTATGCTGCCTTTAAAGAGGCTGTATGTTTTCTTATTGAATCCATAATTTATACAGTCAGATGTGTAAGTGGTGGGAAGGTGACACATCATTTGTTGTGTTAGCTCTGTACTCCCACCACTGTGGATCTGAGAGGAGACGATGCACGGGGTGAAACTACCGACTTTCAGCTCCTCGCAGAGACTGTTTACATCCGTATCAGATGAACTGTGTAGCAACAGTATCCCTCTGTATGAACACTGTACTCCACTCTGCGTGGCTATTTACCCTCAGAGCTATTGTTCATTTCAAATCCAATGTGCTGTGATACAAAGCTGCTGTGGACTGAGTGTGGAGAAACACTAAAAACTCAGCTTTTAATGTTTATTTTGCACATTCGGCATCACCAGGATTCATGCTCAGCTCATCTGTGAGGAGAAAACCTTCAGAAATGTGACCTTGGATTGAGCACCGAGTGCAGGCCAAAGGGCCAGATACCTCCTCTTCAGAGAAACCATGAAAGGTTCAGTGCAAAGAAAATACTCTCACTTATTTCTCACTTCTTAACATCTGGAGATGTAACACAGCTGCACAGTAAACACCACACAAATGCTACAGTAAACCTACAGTGTCATTAATAAAGCAGTTTAATCTGCCACAGAGGAGGTTGGCTCATTGTCTGATAATCATGATAACCGTGCACTGGATGGTATTTTACATTTGACTGGCTGCTGGTTTGAACAGACACAATGTAAAATACTGGAATTAACTCACAGTGTGTGTTTTGTTGTTGTAGTTGCATCAGCTGGAGCAGATTATCTGTTTTCTATATTTACAGCAACCAGACTAGAGGTAACTAGTAAAGTCACCTGCTTGAGGTAAAAACATTCACCCATTAGTGCATTTACATAATAAGTGAGGACACGAGCAGATTTGATTTCACACTGATTGAGTTAAAAAAGTTTATTGTCGCCGTCTGTAGCTGTCCAGACCTTTATGACACGACTTTACCAAAGCCAGTAAGGAGCTGCCGCCTGTTACCTGTTGATGCTCGTGCTCCTCTTGGCTGCTGAGGGTTAATATTGGTGTGTACCCACAGCGTCACAGTCACAGGAGTAAACACGAGGTGAAAATTTGCTCGGTGTGAACCACAGACTGTGGACGAAGCAGGTGTGAGGTCACCCGTTGGTTTGTGGACTCACATGTTGAAGCCAAGAGATCAGTATTTAAACATCGCCCTGTTGGATGTTTGGAGCCAGAAGTGACCATATATGGATATGATGGGAGGAGTAAGGAGGCGGGTCTGACCCTTGAACCTGAGGTCACTGCCCAATGTGTGTGAGACTGGGCTTCAGCGCAGCTCTGATTGGAGACCAGGATTGTTGATGATTAGGTGTGAAATATTGATTACACTTAGTTTTACCCTCAAATGTCAAATAGTGATTAAATGTTTTTTCACATGTAACAAAATTCTCTGTCACTTTTTTTTTTTATTTAACTCATAAAACATTAATGAATGGAGCTAACAATATATATAAAAAAGTTACATTTATTTTCCCTAAATGGAAACAAATGTATCCTGAGAGATCTGAAAAGAAAAAATGTTGCAAAAATGTTACTAAATTGTTTCATTTTAGCTCAGATATACAAAAAAGATATTCGTTACTTGGGAAAAAATATCATAGGTAATGTAATTACTTCTTTTAATAACTAACTTACTTTGTCAGGGTAATGTAACTTATTAAGCTGGATTACTTTCTGATTTCTAACTAGTTTTAAACTGCACAACAACATAACAAACTTCTCAAACATCCATTTAAACCAGGCAGTGTAAACTTTACCACCGTGCTCAACACTGATTAATAATATTGTTAAATTTCGAGCGCTAAAAATGGCGTCCTTCCCAGGAACGAGCGACTGGTTTGGCTGCCAGATAAGACATGGTGCAAATTGAAAACAAGAGAAGCGATTAAAAAACAGCGTTTAAAATGTGAGCGCTCGCTGCCAAATGACTGGAGTCTGTCTGAATGTAGAGACAGCTCCTTCAAACCATCTCCCATTAATGATGGAGCACACAAATCCACGGCTTTGTTGACCTGCGCTGTCCAAAAATACAAACACAATTCAAAATGTAAAGCAACAAAATGAATGTTTTATCCGACATGTAATCCATTTGTACCTAAAACAATATATTTGATTTATTACCCTTTGTAATTAAGTGTAATTTAATCATATTACCAGCGGCTCCACACTGTCCTGAGGTGGATTCTGCACAGCGACCATGTTATAACACCACAGACGACATGTTAAGTGACATTTAAAGACCTTTCCTCAAAGGTCAGGCAGCTGCTGCATCACTATAACATTAAATTACATGTGATATTTTCTCACATCTATTATTAGGACACACGCTTGGTTTGTCTCTGGACACATTTTAAAAAGCTGAATAATTTGTTGACATCTTGTAAACAAATGATTACACAGAAATCTACACGTGGACGTCCACTTGTGTGTTATTTTTGAGGTGTGTGTTGTTGCTTCAGTTAACAGTCCATCCTGAGGTTTCATGTCATTTTGTCTGACCCGCACACTGTACACACACTTTCTATGAAACACAGCGAGCTTTAACAAACCCCACTGCATCTGTCTTCTTTGTCTCAGTGTCTGTCTGTCCATCTGTCTGTCTGTCCCCCTGTGTTTTATCTCTCTGTCTATTTTGGTCTGTTTATCTATTTGTCGGTGTCTCCGCTCGCCTCGCTGTCCGTCTGTCTGTTGTCATCTGTCTGTGATGTGAGCCCACCGGTATATCATTGTTATTATTATTATTAGTCACACACACACACACACACACACACCCACAGGATCAGTATCTCTGGTTTGCAGACAGAGCTCAGTAAGTGAATTAAGCTGCTCTGGACAGGACTGAAGCTGACACTGGCTTTCACACACACACACACACACAATGCAACACACAACTTTATACAGATAAAGAGTTGCAGAGTGACAGATAGAATCACACACACACACACACCATTCACACTATTGAGATCCTAATCATCATCATGATCCTACTTTTCCCTTTTTCTACTTTTCTACAATTTCCATTCCTCAACTTTTCTACTGCTTCCTCTTTTTCTTTTTTTGTCGAATATTTTACTATTTCTTTTTCTACTTTTCAACGACGACGCTATAGGGATCGGCGGCACGGAGCTTGCTAGCTTGTAAAAAGCTAACGAGCTTCGTGCCGCCGATACATGAGAAACACCGGTGTTTAAGTTCAAAGTGTCGGAAAAAAGTAGCAGCTTATAGTCTGGAAAATACGGTAATTCTGTTTTTACTTTTTCTATTTTTCCTACTTTTCTTGAGTCTTGTTACAGCCCGATATGTAACATTGACCTGAAATGTAACAACTGGTCAATAATGTAACAAGAAGCTGAATCCAAAATGTAACAACTTCTTACATTTTGGGTCTGTTGTTACATTATACGTTGTTACATTATTTTTTTTTTCAGGATGTTGTTACATATCAGGCTCTAACAAGCACAATTCCTGCTAAATTATTTCAGCACTCACACACATTTTCTTCTGAAAGTGCATTCTCTAGCTTTAAATATTTTACTTTTTGACCTCTCGTGTCACCTTGTTACACTGATGCCACCACCACCACTGACAGTGACACGTGTGCTCGTCCTGCAGCGTCTGAAGGAGCTGAAGCAGCGGGAGTTTTACAGAGCGCTGGCCTGCAGGAGGCAGAGGAGGCGCAGGGAGGAGAAGAGGGAGGAGCGAGCGCTGAGGAGGCTCCACCAGCATGAAGAGAGGAGGACGGGGGAGTGGTGAGTTACAGCCACTTACATCCACTGTTTTACATGTACTGTAACAAGTGTGGTTACATCAAAGTCCAGGAGAAGTTGTTTTATTTTTATTTTATGCAACTTGACATTAAAAATTTTTATAGTTTCTCACTCTTCAACACTTTATCCTTTTGGTCATTTAAAGTTTTAAGGTGTAGTTGTTGCTCTACACAGAACTTTAACATCCTTCAGTCCATTACTTTTACTTTATGACCCACAAAATGATATGTGCTGGTCTGATAAACCCACGATGCAACATCATCCAGGACACAGAGGAAGCTGAAGGGTGAGCTGCTGAACATAACGATGCATTTAGCCAATAAAGGGATAAATAACTTTTTCTGAGGAGTTGATGGAGTCCAGAAACTTCATACCAACCATAGAAATAAAACCTGGACATAAAAACCCGACAACGCTAGTGTGACGTCACCTGCTGGTTTGTGGACTCCAGGAGTTTAACATCTGAACGTGGCCATGTTGTTTCAGTCGTTATTAATTATTATTATTATTTACAGCCATTGATGGATTACTGACTGAGCCTCTGGGGTGCAGGGTGAGAGGCTCAGATTGTGATTGGTGACATTTACTGATGAAAACAATCAAACAGGCGCAAAATGATTGTGAAACGAGACACAACAGAACCACAAAACAGACATAAAACTATGAAATTAATACACACAGGATGTAAAATGATACAAACAAAAATATGGAAATGTGCAAAGTGACTAAATCATTAAAAGGCACAAAATAAAAAGATACAAATGACCACAGATAAAAGTTACTTTCAAAAACTGAAGAATGACCACACAGTGAAATAATCATCATAATAAAAAGACCTAAAACTCCTACAAAAGGACACAATGCAAACACAAAAAAGGCTTAAAATAATTTTTTAAAGTCCTAAAAAAATACCACAAAGACAACTCACCCACAGTAAGATGACCACAGATAAAAATAACAGTTAAAGGGGGAAAATCATCTCAAGAATGACCATAAAATGATCCAATAATTTTAATAAAAAACCTAAAATGACCACAAATACACAATTACAGAATTCCCCATGAAGACAGACTAAATACAATCACAACAACCTCAAAAAGATACAAATTAACGACTAAATTTGGACAAAATGAGGCACTAACTACACATTAAAAGCTTAAAATGACAACAAATGGATGTGTAATGACCAAAAAAAGCCACAAAACAGACTTGTCAGGAGAGCATCTTATGTACAAGTGATAATAATAATAATAATCCATCCATGTCTGTGCTTCTCCTCCGACCACACGTTAAAACATCTTCAGTGGAAACAGTTTATTGATTTTCCAAAAACAGAATCAGTTGAATGCTTCCTGCTGCTGAGCTACATTATGATCATCTGATTGCAGGAATTATAAACCTGCTTGGATGAGTAATCTATTACTGGGAACATCCCGTCATGCTCTTCACTTTACAGCTGTGTGTTGAGACGTGTGTGTGCGATCACGTGTTGGTGACATTTGGTATTGTTGGTCTTTAAAACATCCTCCAAGACCAAATGATAAACACAAAACAGATTTGGCTTGAAGACGCGTGATGAGGTGGAGTTACTTCTGGCGAGCTCCCAAACCGGAGAAATTGGTTTCTCAAAATATATGCAACGACACATGAATTCACAATTTGAGCTCAAAGCTGCAAGTCACAACCTGAGGACGCCCACGCCGAGAGATCTCCGCCAGGAAAGAGTCCCCGAGGACGCCATCAAACAGCCGCCACTTTTTTGTTTTTTTTTTAATGCATGAAAGTTTTCCTCCATATGTTTAAAACCATGAGCGTGTTTTTAGCTCCAGTCTTGTACCAGAGTAAAAATAAAACACAGATCACTAACTAGCTCCTTGGTTACCACGAGCGTTGGCACAGCAACCAATGAGAGGCATCTTGTTGGTGCTTAATTGGGATTTTTCAGTGTGATTATGAAGCGTCCTCGTCCAATCACGTTGTGAGGCAGAGCCACCCGCTGCTGCTGCACACACACACACACACACACACACACACGCACACACACACAGACGACGGCGTGGTGTGTCGGTATCGGCTGTCACTGCCATTTTCAGATTTGCAACAATGCAGTTTGGCTGCTGGCACAAAGAGAGAGGGAGTGGAGGAGCGTGGCCAAATTGATTTTCAGCTGGATTTCAGCTCCTCTCTCCTCTTGTCCTCCTTAACGCTTGTCTCCTTGTTTCTTCTCCTCTTCGTTTGTTTCCTCTTCTCATTTTCTCCTTTTATCCTCTCAATTTTGGTTTCATTTTCTTCTCCTTTTGTCCTCTTTCATTAGTCATTTCCTCTTCTCCTTTCTTCCAGTCCTCATCACCTCTCTCAATATTTTCCTCCTTTTGAACCCATTGATCTCTGTTTTTGTCTTTTTCTTATTTCCTCCTCCTCCTCCTGTCTTTTTGTTATGTCCCTTTATTTGTCTCACTGTCCTGGTTTCTTCCCTTTCACTTCCCTCCTTCATGTCTTTACTTCAGTCCTGACCTCTCCTGATCTTTAGTCTTTTCATCCTTTCATTTTTTATCCTCTCCTCTTATTTGAAAAGAAGTTTCCATCCGTCCTCTGTCTTCATTTCTTATCATTTCTTCTCTTCTTCTTTTGTCTCAATGTTTCTTTCATCCTCACCTCTCTCTCCTTTGTTCTTCTTTCCTTTCATCTTCTCTCAATTTGTCTCTTCCTTGTTGTCTTCCTCACATCTCCTCTTCACCTCCTTTATGTATTTCTTTGTCCTTTTGACCTCTCCTCATTTCTCTTTCCTTTCATCCTTGTGTCACTTTGTCAGTTGTATTTCTTTCCTCCATCCTTTCATATTTTTATCTCCTCTTCTCTCTTTATGTTTTTGTTTCTGTACTCTGACGTCTCCTCT
>OOFC01024473.1:40452-62059 GCA_900323345.1 Pseudochromis fuscus | reverse complement strand
ACTCTAAATTGACCATAGGTGTGAGTGGGAGCGTGAATGGTTGTTTGTCTCTGTGTTAGCCCTGCGATAGGCTGGCAACCTGTCCAGGGTGACCCCGCCTCCTGCCTGATGACAGCTGGGATAGGCTCCAGCAGACCCCTGTGACCCAAGTGTGGAGAAGCAGGTACAGAAGATGACTGACTGACTGATGGACTGACTTCTGGTGTCATGGACTAAGATCCCAGTTATCAGGGTTATTTATCATGATCCTAATTCAAAAACTGAAACAAAGAGGTGCCAATGTCACAGATAATCCCAATCCCAAATCAAAATCCCTTTAATTCCCATATTATGGAAAAAAAAAACCCTGAAGTGTGTGAAAGTAATGACACATACCATGATAAATCATCAAAATGTGTAGTTTTTTTTTAAATTCATTTATAAACTTATTCCCTAACAAATAAACCAGAATAAGGTGCTTCCCCAGACTATTGCTCTAGGTTTCCTAAAATCATCGAAACAAGTAAAAGAAGCACAAACTGAAGAGTCAAATGAATTTATGAACAAAATATTTTATGTCTGACTATCACACAGTATAACTTATTATTAGGATTTATGTTTGTGGAAAATCAACATCAGTGTGGATCCTGCCTCCCTGAATTCATCAGCAACTGGACCAATCATATCTCTAACCCTCAACCAGAAGAATTCCTGACCAATCACAGCGGCTGATGTCCGGTAGATCCTGCAGACATGTACCTGCATGTAAACACAGGCTAATGATGGCTGCGTGCTGCTTTAAAGAGGATGTGAAGGACCCTGATTCAAATGCAGAAGCTGCTGCAGTGTGTAAGCAAATATGAGCACAAATGAAGGAGCGAAACTTTTCTTGTGAGCTGCTGCATTCCAAGCAGACAAGCAGCCAATTACAAGCTCACATCAACCTATTACAATATAATCACCAGGAAAGTATTAGAAAATCATTAGCTTGATTCCACATTATTAACTATTTCAGCATAAACAACAACCGATTAATGTGCATGGTGTTGATTTCTTGTAAGCGGTGAATGCAATAATTGCCTTGCTCCCAATAATGCACTTAGGATACATTTTAATGCCTTATAATAGTATCTAATACCAGACACACTGCTTTGAAATAACTGCAACAAATAACCATAAGAAACTCAGGGCCAAACAGTCCAAAACACACTTTTACAATAGCATACATATGAATATATGATAATGGAGATGTCATGCTTCAGGCTTATTTGTTATTTCTTTCCATCTGGTTTTGCTTCCTCCTGCTTCTTTTGCTTTGATTCAAGGTCTTGCCACAGACCAGCTACTTCCACACTTCTCCTGCCTGCTCCACCTGAGCTGCCCTGCCCCTCTGCTGCTGATTTACCAGAAACAGTAGAGTCAGTAGAGTCTACAGTAGAAACATGAGAGAGAGCTGAGTCAGCACTGTCCACAGGAGAACACATATAGAACATTTGGGCAGTGGTGGACAAAGTACTCTACTTCAGTACTTGAGTCAAAGTACTGATACTCATGGTGAATCTTACTCAACTACAAATAAAAGTTATTGGTCAAAATGTTACTCAAGTTAAAGAACTAAAGTACTTACCTTTAAAAATACGTAAGTATTCAAAAGTACATGCATTTAAAATACTTAAATGTTCAAAAATACATGCCTTTAAAAATACTTAAATATTCAAAAGTACAAAGTAAAAGTACATTTTCTAATATCAGTACATTGCTGTATTGTTCTCAGTGCCCGAGTCAATCCCCGACTAACGTCTGCTTCCTGTTAATGTGGTATTTTAATCTGAAAGGGCTTTGATGAAAAGAAAACTCCTTCCTGCAGAGTGTGTATAATACTTTGTTGGTTGACTGTTCGGTTTTGCTTTTTTGTTTTCAAATTTCCCATCGAGAGGCTAACATGCTAACATGCTAACACAAAAACAAACAAAAAAAGTAAAACGACTAAAGCGTGCTGTTTCCTGTCTTCTCTCTTGATTGTTCGGTTCTGCTGTCGGTCACTTCCTGCTGATTTGCGCATGTGTGACGGTAACTCTACCTGGACAAACTGCCTGAAACACATTGCAGCATAGACTGTATATAAAGTAAGTAACACACACTTCCTGGAAATGTAGTGGAGTCCAAAGTACAATATTTGCCTTTGAAATGTAACAGAGTGAAAGTAAAACTTTCCAAAAAACACTCAAGTAAAGTACAAGTACTCTGTACTTAAGTACAGTACTAAAGTAAATGTACTCCGTTACAGTCCATCACTGCAATTGGGTCTAAAGTAGAAACAGTCTCAGTGTAGTTTACAGTCCAAACAGTAGAGTCAACAGTTGAAATAGTACAATCAACAGTAGATGCAGTAGAAACAAGAGAGTGTACAGTACTGCTGAAACACTAGAGTCTGTGGATTCTGGTCATTGAAACACAGTCATTTTACAGAGAACAGGGGAGTCTGTTGCAAACAGTCCAGTAGAGACAGTAAAGTCTGACACATACTTACTGTCTGCGTCTCTGGGTCTTTGTAACCTGTTCGTTTGGTTTGTTGTGGTTCCTTCAACTTTACACATAAAACTCACTTTCAGTTAATGCACCTGCTTTGTTGTTGTGCATTTGGGTCGCACAACAATAGTAGTTTTGTAATGGTTCAAAGAAAAAAAACCCAGATTGTTGCAGTGGGCCACACAACATATTATGTACTTCCTCATATTTGTCAGTATTTAAAAATATATATATATACTGTTTTATTCCTATAAAATTCTGACTGGAATTTGGTCCAAACAATCATGGTTTTTTCTTTGCTGCCTTTGGAGTTTAACTCAGATACCTCTGTGTTTCTCACCCTCATTTGAATTTCTCTCATATAATTTCTACAGCTTTTGTCTCAAAGTAACAACCTGTTGTCTGTGAACACATGGTGTTAGTGTACTGAGCACACAGCTTATTAACCCCTCTACATTCAAACACTTGCCTCATGTTTGCTTGCACTCATATGAATATGGCTGCTGTGTTCACACCAAATGCAACCACACATGAATATTCCCCCTCAGCAGCCAATAGGAGTCCTCCAGAAAACGTGACCACCACTTCCACCATGAACAATGAACAAGACTGAAATTATTTCTACTTTTTCTGTTGTGTAAGTCCCAGAAATGTTGAAAGTGTCTCAGTCTTCTCCTGGTACAAAGTCAGAGTGTCATAAAGCTCTGGACAGCCAATAGGCTTGTCCTGCTCCTTGGTGACGTCAGGGAATCCCAGTGTTGATTGGTTTTACCACGTGACCCAGATTTTAACTCAAGTTAAAACTTTTTGAACTCCTACCTTCATGTAAATTCTCATCCATATGCATCTTCTCCTGTCATCACATTCACTTATGTAATTGCACCGCATGAGAAAGGCATTTGGTGTGAATGCAGCTTCAGTCTTTACTGCTCTCTGTTGTCTCAGCAGATGAACCTGCATCCTCAAACATCCCCCTCATCAACACTGACCCTTCAAAAAAAGACATTTTTTTATTTTTTTATTATTAGTAAAATGCTGTGGTTCACCTTTAACACCTGAATGCCCAGGACTGCTGCAGTGCTACTATTATGTCCAAATGGCAGTTTGTACATCGTAAATGGAGGACACTTATATAGAGCTTTCATCACCTTAGCTTGGTCCCAAAGCGCTTTACAAGGTTTACTGAGCTGCCACGCAAGACACAAGCCACCATTGGGAACAACTTAGGTTCAGTGTCTTACCCAAGGACACTTATGTCCAATAATATGTGGACAGGAGGACCCGTGGATCGAACCCAGCAGGCGACCTGCTGAGCCAACACATAAGAAATGTTGCATCATAATGAATGTGTAATTTATGATTTTCACACTGCACGGAGGATAAACACTTTCTATGTTGAATGATGATGTTTAAAGGCCTCAATGTTTGAAGTCATAATGAGCAAAACATCTAAAATCTCATAACGTCTGTTCTGTTTTTAGTAATCATGTATCGAGGCCTGTGTTCTGCAGGTCAATTCCACATAATTTCATGAGTTATGAATGTCCTGGAGTGTAGATGTTTGATCTTGTAAAAAAACCCTTTAAAGTAGCCACAGTTTTAGTTGATATATGTCCAAGCATCTATTCATTTCAACTGCGCCTTCTGTTTTCTTCTGAAAGTCAAATTATGCACCATGACTCTGTTCACAAGGGCCATCACCGAGTTGGCACCCGGTTTGAGATCATTTATTGGAGTTTGGTAGAAATTTGTCAAGCTGAGATTTGTTTTTGTTTTGCTTTGCAGATTCCTCTGATCAAAGTTGGAGTGCTGCTCCCTGCTGTGATGAAGTAGAACCAGAGAAGACCCTCCATCGGGCAGCTCCACTGGAATTCACACAAAGACACAAGAACAGAAGTAAGCGCACACACACACACACACAGAGTGGCTGTGATGGTTGGCAACAACTGCATTTTGAAAATGAAAGCTGAATGCCGACCATTAGACACAATGGGTCTCAACTTTTGGAGAGAAAAACAACAAACTGCTACAGAGTTATTCACAATAACGTCATCCCACACCGAGCACAGGGCTCCCACGCCATTTATCCATCCAACATGTAAACAAGTTTGTTCAGTTGCTACGTAATTGAAACAAGGTTTGAAAGAGGCAAAGCAAACAGGACGCTCCGAATAAGTAAAGTTTTGTCGAACATTGTCAGTCTTTTTTCTTTTGCTGCTTTTTTTTAACTGCAACTTTGCAACAAAGTGTCACTGATCACTGGTGAAGTTTAGTTGTAAGAAATGTGCCATCAGACCATTAAACAGGTTGTACCCTAGTTTACAGAGCAGTCACTATATACATGCTATTTTTGGAGGTGACAATGAAATTTTAAAAATATCATAAAGTGTAATGTTAAATGGAGTATATTTATATAGCGCTTTCATGACTTTAGCTAGGTCACAATGTGCTTTACAAGGTAGCTCATTCACACACCAATGGCTACCGAGCTGCCATGCAAGATGCTAGCCACCATTGTGAGGGTTCCGTGTCTTGTCCAAGGCGTCAGGAGGAGCCGGGGATCGAACCCACAACCTTACGATTCACAGGCGACCCGCTCTACCAGCGGGGAGGGTCGAACCACAGCCGCTGTAATAATCCATCACTGCAAAGGATAAACTTGGGTGTAGGCCAAAGATAAACCAAAGATAATTTGGTATTTGAATTGTTATTGTTACCACTGGACAGGGAAATAATTTTACTGTTTGTCTTCCAAATAACTCTGGGACAACAAGAGATCATTTACAACACATCCCATGGTCTAATTGCTTGTGTCTTTCCCCACTGGGTCCATCTTTAGACCATAGATTCAGAAAAATCTAAAAACAAGACACCAGCTTTATTAAACCAGAATCATATAATAGAATCACTTTCTATTCTATACTTTTCAAATATTTGGCAACGCACTAGTTGTTCTTGTGTCTGTACAGCGACAGTCAGTGGTTTGAAACGTCATGCTGATTTTTCTGCTCTGCAATTAAATCTGAAATAACCTCATTTGAGGAGACACAGTTACCTACCAGTCAACACACAATCTGTCCTCCCGTCGAACTGTTTCAGTGCTGGGTGTAATGTCACTGCCCCTGTCTGGCACTGATGTGCTCGTCAGTCCGGGGTAGTGCACCAATGGCCTCTTACCGCTGCCTCCATGGTCATTTTGTAAAGTGTGCATCGCATATTTGTTTAAGTTTTAAACTGAGACACATTTAAAAAACAAACAAACTTCTATTTATACACTTGTCTGTGAGATTGTGATGCCAGTCACCTGCTCTGCTACTGCCTTCTGTATGCAATGTTTTTATGTTGATACATTACCACTGGGCTTTATAGTCTCTGTTCATTATTATTAAGGAGGCCAATAATGTTGAAGCCAATAATGTAATAACAGTCGATAATGTAATAAATTTGCCCTTTTTGAAATGTAATAGGCCAATAATGTAATAAAAGTCCTGAACCAATAATGTAATAACTGTTGGCCAACAACGTCATGATTTATTATGTTATTGGCTCAGTTATTACATTTGCAAAGTTATTTTTTCTTTTACCAGACCAATAACATAATAAGCAGCCAATAACACAGTAAATTATTACGTTGTTGGCCAAAAATTATTATGTTATCGGTTCAGGACTTTTATTACGTTATTGGCCAGTTATTATGTTATTGGCCTATTACATTTCAAAAAAGGTAAATTTATTACATTATCGGCTGTTATTACATTATTTGCTGGCCAAAATCTTCCTAAGCACCATTACTTCAGTTGACCTCATGTCCACTTCCTTGTTGGTTTAGTTCAGTCTTCAAATGTGAGCAGAACCTGGTTTATCTCATTCAGTGTGAAAAAGTCTTTGAAGCTGTTCCACTTCAAACTAAATATCTAATGATCCCACTTTTATCATCCATGCACTATGACTTCATCAACCTATACCCTCCTATTCATTACACTCACACTAAGAGACATGCATATGTTAGCTGCTATTAATAGCATCTGATGTACACACATTTAATTAATGATGAACCGTGTTGCTGTTGTTCCCGACTTTGCACATCTTTCATTTGCAGGCTGCTCTCTTTTCTGTCATGTGCTAATTTAAACTCCTTCCTGTTTAACTCCCTGTAAATAGCCACATTTTGTGTGATCTCCCCTTGTGCCGCCGCAGAACAGGAAACATGCTGAGAGACCGTCTCTCAAATTGAGTCGGCCCTTTGAAAACTGACCTTTTATAACATTTGTTACATCTGAGCGCACCGCTGTGCCTTTAATTCAAACTTTATATCTAAAATGTAAGTAAAGAAAAAGATGTTCCATCAGAGAGTTGTATAACCTTTTTTTTCAAGTCGTTACATCACACAATATTATAGTTAGTGGGAACAGAGAACAGAGGAGTAGGGCCTTGTCAGGTCATGCTGTTCGTTTGCTGAATGTAAGGGGAGGGCCAATTGTGCTTGTCAGGTTCATGTCTGCTGGCGTTCTCTCTCTCCCTCAAAGCACTTCACATGAGAAGCAAATGGGGCGCCTTTCAGAACCATCATTAAAAAATCATTATCATCTCTCATCTCTCCCTGACCTTTTACTCAGTAAGCCTGGCATCAAAAAGTTCACACTCGTCTATCAATCAATCGATCGGACCATCTGTCTGCATGCACTTTTTTAATCTAAAAAATTCATCCAGAAAATCTTTTGCAACTAAATACCTGATAAGAAATCATGTAGTAATGATGCTGCAGTTTACACAGGTCTTGGTGGTGCAGTGAATCCAAACCATCAACATTTTTTCCCACATTTATAATTCTCTGTTCAGCCTCTAAGCAAAGGCAACATGAGAATATCAATAAAATATCTTGACAGTAATTGTATATATTCCAAGTTCAGTCCCATGAGGATTCTGGAGCCAGTGTCTGGATTCAAACGTGGTTTTGTCCATCAGGGGTGAACGTTCAGTTTTCGGTGTTTTACTGCTTGTGTCTCTGTTTACTGGGCCTCATGTCCCAGTCGAGCTTCCCAACACCTTCACTCATACTGGACAAACCAGCAACATCAGACTTACATCCAGGGTCGGTCAGGGTGAGATTCACAATCAGCTTAGTTCATGTCAGAGAAACACAAAGGTTTAGGTGAAGATGATCACTGTGCTGAGGTAAGAGGACCTCTGTCATTACAGTTATAATAAGTTGAAGGAACCATCTTGTGTCCTGTTCAGGCTACAGACATTAAAGATAAAAAACACATTACATTCATGGAAGAAAAGAAAAACAAACTGCAGCCTGTTAAAGCCTGATGTCTAACATGGTTCCCCCCTCATAGTGTCTACACCTGGGAGAAGATTCAACATCAACAGCCATAAGTATTGGGAGCTCCATATACAGAGGTTGTAGATGGAATTAATTCAAAATAACATAAATGGTTGTAAACCATCAGGTATCAATGTTCCTGTGGTTTCCCTCAGCTGCCACCTGTCAGACCATGAACCATTCAGTTCTAAAGAAAGATGGTTTGCACATCCAGAAGTCCCACTGGGATGGTCCTGGTGGTCCCAGTTTGCCCTGGTTTGGAGTCTGGGTGGGATTAGCATCATTCACTCTCTGTGGCCCTGCTAACTCCCCCTCTCTACCCTCTGCAGCACAGATCAGACGTCCTGCTCTGTGGAGAAAGATTCTATCTATCTTCTAAGTGGTGGTTAGAGCGTCAGGTGAGATATTACTCTGGGTTTAATGTGCATTGGGGATTTTAGCTTTCCTCCACTATTGGACAGTTTGTCATGAAATTTAACGTTCATGTTTGTTTGAGGATGGATCCTAATGACTGATGATATGAAGTCAGACTCACCCCCTGCACCACCAGCACGTCTAATCTGCCACTAAGAAGAAATCTCATAAACACATGATTCACGTTAAGATAGTCTCTCAGCTCTGCTTTCAGGCTCACTCCAACCAGCAAGTCAGTGAGGGGCTTTCATTGATACTGTATCCTCACACAGTGGACCTGTATTGAACTGAACTGCAGAAGGTAGGCCTTGTTGTGAGGCATCAAACAGGATGATGAGCAGAGTGGATAAAAACATTAACCTTTCAAGTCTGATCATGTTGCTGGCGACAGGAAGTGGCATGCAGAAATCAAATCACCGTAATTCCTCAACTATTCACACTAGTGATATAATTCCAGCTGATTCTGAAAGACAAATTGAGTGTTCTGCACATATTACATACATTACGGTAGTAATGCAGGGAAATGCCAAGAATTGCAGCCTTTCTTACATGCTTCCTGTATTACGGTAGGATGTACGGGACGCTGCAGCTGTAGGCTTTGAGTAGTTGTTGGAATTTGCACAAATCTTTGAGTAATTACGGTAATTTGATGAATGCATGTCACTTTCTGTCACTGGCCACATGATCACACTTAAAGGGTTAAAGTTAACACATATAACTTGTTTTAACCATTTCAAAATAAAAGCCCACAACTAGCATTTTAGTCAACACAAACCCTTGATGTCTTTTATTTTGAAACATTTGTAAACACACTGTGTGGACAGTGTTTCCTCCCTGTGTTTTCTGACCTGTATTTGGGGATGGCCATTTCCTGTTTACAGCTTTCAATGTTTGCTGCATTCATCCCTATCTACTGTCATGTTTAACACACTCTGCAAAGTTATACTGTTTGTTTTTACCACACACAGTTTTTTTCGCACTCTTTAACTGCACATTTTTGTTCATTTTTATATAGTTTCCCATTTTTTAATATGCTCAGAATTGATGTTTGTACTGTACTTTGGAGCAATTTAGCAGAATAATTTCCTTTGGGTCTAATGAAGTTTTATCTTATCTTATGTGTTTCTATTGAATATAAAACAGAACTTTTATTTTTTAAGAAATAATTATTTGCTGAATATTATCTGCTGGCAGATGATTTAACATGACTTTATCAGCTACAAATATTTGATGCAGAATATTAAGCTATTTAAATGGGTTTTTTAAGGACATTCATACATTTTAAGGAAATTCTAGATATTTTTCTGCTGAACTTCCAAATTGGATTCATCTTTTCAGTATGATCCAGAATGTTGAGCATGTACCTGATGCTATTAAGTAAAAACTATTATTGATGGTTTATTTAAAACATCGTCGGCATTGCACCACTGTACATGCCTGAATAATCAGATTTGATGAGAATGCATCTATGCATAATGTATTATGTCTCTTCCTTGTCATGTTCTCCTCTGACTGCAGTCTTCCTCACTATCATCCATCAGCCACTGCTCGGCAATTAGTGTGACTATTAACCTATACAATGAGTATTGATTGATCTGTTGTCGCTCACACTGAAAAGCTCGTATTCCTCATCATGCCACTCTCCCGCTCATTTTATTTTCTAATCAAAATGATTAATCAAGCAGATTGGATAATTAAATTAGCCTATTCATTTTCTATTGATTGATTGTTCGGATGATGACTACAGACCGGTCTTTTTCTACGATCATACACTGTGACTTCTTTCTTTTTTTTTAATGTTTTTATTACATTAATTATGCTCCATGTATTGTCATGCCTTATTAGTTAGGGCTGTATCAATACATAATTTCCCCAATAAATCAGCATCACACAACATGATGGATGGATTTTTATTACACTTAAGTATTATTTTATAATTGTTTGAATCAGATTGGATAAAGAATTTGATATTTCCTAATCCAATCCTGACTGAATCAAACTGTCAGTTCTAACCAGTGATGATGGCGTTTATTCATTTTTATTTTATTTCTACTTCTTTGAAACTGTGCTGATAGAAGAACAAGCTCATCATAAAATACTTTGCAAAACAAGCAAATGTACAGTGTGTTGTGCTATATGTATGTTGAAGGCAATAATGTAATAACAGCTGATAACATAATAAATTTGCCCTTTTTGAAATTTAATAGACCAATAACATAATAACTGGCCAATAATGTAATAAAAGTCCTGAACTGATAATGTAATAACTGTTGGCCAATAACGTAATGATTTATTACGTTATTGGCTCAGTTATTACATTTGTAAAGTTTTTTTTTTCATTTTACCAGGCCGATAATGTAATAAATTATTACCGTATTGGGCAAAAATTATAAAAATTATCGGTTCAGGACTTTTATTACATTATTGGCTAGTTATTACGTTATTGGCCTATTACATTTCAAAAAGGGCAAATTTACTACATTATCGGCTGTTGTTACATTATTGTCTTCAACATACGTACATAACTATTATTATATACTAAATTTAACTGCAGATTTACACATTGAGGTGGAAAATCAGGTGAATGTTAAAAAAAAAATAAAAGAAACTGCAATGATAACAGTTGTATTTCCTTCACGCTGCAGAACCAGTAGAAATCAATACATAGGTTCAGCATCTTCACCTTAACATTTAAAAAATACTCTTGTGGCTTTATGGCATTCGCTTACTAAATTACTACCTAAATAAACAAATAAATAAATAAAAAATAATAATAAAGGCCAAACAAACTAAAGTGTGGAGGAGTGTGTGCTGTGGGACTCCTGCAGTTTTCTTAATGAATCTCATTACACAGATACTTCACTGTGCTGGGACTTTGCTTCACTACTGCCTCCCTTCTCATTGGCTCAGCTGTGCTCATATCTGCCTCATACGCTGATAAACTGAAACTATTTAAGCGTGTTTCCCAAAAGTCTTGTCCTCCCCTGCTCATTTGTTGTACAAGTGTTCAACATTAGACTTTTTACTTCCTGTTATTGATGCTCACATCTCAACTGTCCCACAAGAGGTGAACAGAGGGTCTGAAGCAGTGTTAGACCAACACAGGCCTTTTCTAATTCATGTTCATATCAGTGGTTTTTGTAGGAATTTAAGAAAAGCAACATGTCCTTCCTTCTTATTATCATTACATTCAATGAAATGTCCCATTTACTTTAAACGCTTTGCCAGTCATGTTAAAATTCTAGTTTATTGTTGTTTATTTTCATTCAAGTTTGCCTATTGTGTTAGATGATATATTTTTATATAACTTTTAGCCTGAATATAGTGTAAAATGATTCCCTATTTGAATGTAACACAGCACAATATAAAATAGTTAAAAAATGGCCTCGTGCATAAATTCAGAAAATGGTACAATGCATATTATTTACATTATTTTAAATTCATATAAGTATTAGTACGGTGGTGGCTTCACTCACTTTTGATGATTGTGGTGATTACAATTGCGGCCTGGCCTTTTTCATTCATGTTGGCATCTTTTGTTGTGAACAAAAACTTTCCCACTCCTGGCTCCTCACTGAGGTTTTCTACCAGGAGTGTGACACTTGAATACAGTGATCCCAGCATGCCCATTACTGTACTTTATTCTGCCGTAACTCTTTTTAAATACTGCATTCAGCTGCCTCTGGCTGGGAGTTGGCCTACTTCTCTTTCAGCTTCAGTGCATGTAGATACTGGAGGAGCAGGAATAACTGCAAATATACAACTTAATGGCGTCTGCTGCAAGACAATGAGCCCAAACATATCGTCCTAAAGAAGTATAAGGAGAATAAAGAGAGCTGCAACACAGGTTCTGGCCTCCTGATCTCCACATCCTGGAGTCAGCCCCAGGATTACATGAAGAGACAGAAACACTGAGAATAAATCTACATAAGAAACACACTAATGCAAGGTCTCATGCAGATTGGGAAAAAACAGTGAGATCTTAATAATACATTATCAAATACTGGAAAATTTCAGTGATGCAAGAAACATTTGGAATAATTTTTGAATATTTTTTTCAAACACTTACAGCTGCCAAGTAGAGATTCAGGGCCTGCATCCAGGAAGTTGCCCAATAAAAAAGATTAAAATGACACCACATTTCCCCCATTTAGATTCCACAGATTATCGTGAGCCCTAGGGCGAGGATGTATTTACTTAAATTAGTAAATACACACTCCAAAAATGAAAAAAAAGCAGAGTATTTAAGACACCCCTGGGTAGAGCATGATGCAAACACTGATCTCAGTCTCACTGGAGCCTCTGCTTCTAAAAATGCTTCTACTGTAATCCGTTGCAGGGTAAAAAGTGTGGGCCAAATGGCTGATATTTATGTTGGTGTACGATAAATGGAATGATGAATGCCACTTTTATCGGCCGGCTTGACGTGTGTTTTCCAACAAGATGATGAATGGTCAGCATTAGACAGCTTTCTTAAAAGGCCTCTCTTGGAGAATCCATTGGCTCTGATAGTGAAATCATCACTCTGAAAAAAAGGAGAGCGTGAGGGGAAATGGTGCTTTACTGAACCATCGCTGTCTGGAAAACCATGTTTTACTCAGTTTGGAGGGAACGTTCTCCCCCTGTTCTCTGTCTGAATAAATGTTTAACAGCTTCATACATAACAAGATATTACACATCTCTTTTAAAGCAGGAGAGGTTTTAGCTCTGTTGAAGCTGATAATGTAATAACAGCCGATAATGTAGTCAATTTGCCCTTTTTGAAATGTAATAGGCCAATAACGTAATAACAGGCCAATAATGTAATAAAAGTCCTGAACTGATAATGTAATAATTTTTGCCCAATAACGTAATAATTTATTACGTTAGCTTGTTGAAGCTCGTTGAAGCCAATAATGTAATAACAGCCGATAATGTAATAAATTTGCCATTTTTGAAATGTAATAGGCTGATAACGTAATAACTGGCCAATAATGGAATAAAAGTCCTGAACTGATAACGTTACAATTTTTGCCCAATAACGTAATAATTTTTTACGTTAGCTTGTTGAAGCCAATAACGTAATAACAGCCGATAACGTAATAACTGTTGCCCAATAACGTAATAAATCATTACGTTATTGGCCTGGTAAAAGAAAAAAAAAAAAAAACTTTGCAAATGTAATAAATGAGCCAATAATGTAATAAATCATTACGATATTGGCCAACAGTTATTACGTTATCAGTTCAGGACTTTTATTATGTTATTGGCCAACAGTTATTACGTTATTGGCCTATTATATTTCAAAAAGGGCAAATTTATTACATTACTGACTTCAACAAACTCCACTGTTGAATTACATCATAATTTACACTTTTTCTTACTCACTGTAACAGCGCTCTGCATATTTCTGGTCTTTCTAATCATTCATCTAAATGGACCTGTTGGTGTTTGATTTTGACGACAGATGTTTTGTGATGCATCGTCCTCCCTGATCACACAGTGAATGATGAGCTATAAATGTGCAAATGAATGTAAACAGTGGCTTCATTTAAAGGACCAGGCTGGTGTTGTTCTGTGCTCTTAATACACTCAATAAATGACACTGAAAATAAATGTATGATTCAGTAATTTCCTAAACCAGCTGGTCACTGTAGTTTTTTAGTGATTTACTGTGTTTTCAGTGGTGGATGTGTACGTATTACTATTATGATTAAGTATTATTATTATTATTATAATCATTACTCAAAAATTAGACTGAATCAAAATTATACAAGATAAAAAAAATATTATTTGCGTTATTGTCCCCCACTGTAAAAGAGTATAACAAATTGAAACCTTTTTTTTTGTGAAAAGATACATTATGACAGTAGTGGGTTTAAAAGCGGATGCTTTTCTGTGTGCAGTCCATTCAAACTGATTTTCTTTATCTATTCAATAAAATCTGTTCAGTGTGAGGTCGAGCTCTGAAGATCACATCTGAGTTTTTGTAACTTTCAATGGATGTTTGCAATAAAAACAGGAGAAGCAGGAGATTAACTTCAAGTAAACATATAAACCAACGACAGCGTCAGCACAGGAGGCTCCTGACAAAGTTTTAATAAACCTGAAACCAGCACTGATCCTAAAAGTCCAGAGAAGCTCACCTGAGTGTAAGTGCCCACAGCTGTTGGTTGCTGTTGCATTGTTGTCTCCTCAGTGTGTCCCACACACGGGTCAATTTGCACGAAAAGGAATTTTACGCGCTGGTCAGAAGTTACTCTCGTTGGCGCCTCTCTGTCGTGCTCCACCAAACCATGCACTTACCAAAAGCCCACTGGTAAAGAGGCATTCAGCCCCATATCTCCCCAACTTCCCCCCTTAATTAGGTGATCAATTATTAACACACCAATAAACTTCCTGAATAAGTAATGGCGTTAAGGCTTATGTGGAGTTTCAAGCCCACTGCCCAGACATTTGGTCAAATATTTGTTGTTGGTGTCTGTCGAGAGATGGTGTAGTTTATTGGCTGAAACATTGAGGTAATTTTAATTTTCATCTCATCGTTTACTTTAGCTGAGGGAACAGTGTTTTTTATTAAATTAGGTTTTGGTTCAATTTGCCACCAACAGACAACAGAAACCAACACTGAGAAAGAAAAGAAACAAGAAGAAGACGTGCAGGCGGTTTCAGGAGACTGAGGGTTTGGTGCTGCTGGTGAGTGCTGCTCTTTTCTCTCTGGCCTTTACGCCCTGCAGGCCGTCTTCACTCTGTTTGGGCTGATCAGGGATTTTTAAGTTGGCTAAACTTTATTTGTTTTTGGAGGATGTTCAGTCTGAGGCTGAGCTGAAAGACTTGCAGGTAAACAACATTACAAATAATGAACTGGACTAAGTCCCGGGTGCATCACTAACAGCAAGGCCCGGCAGTCAACACGGCCGTCTGGTCACTGAGGCTCACAGAGCGCTGCTGCTGCTGCTGCTGACGTTTTCACTTTCACTTTCAGCTCATGGGTAAAATTGAATTGCTGCCTCACATGTTGTTTTTTACTGTATCCTGAACCTGGCGTCTTTAGTCCGTGTGAAATAATCCTCTAAACGTGGCTCCTGTCCTGTTGGAGCAGATCTGATCACACACACAAATCTCTGTGTATGTGTTGTCATGTATGTTGTGCATTTGTGCAAGTGTGTCGGCTGAATGTATAAATGTAGCTGTAATTGTAATCAGATGTTGTGTATATCAACAGTTCCTGCATAAAGTGATTTGATTAGAGCTTTGATGTTTGGTGACACCACCTCCTCCTTCAGGGATCACAGTCGTTACAGATACACTGAACACAAACAGGATTTGTTGTTGCAGGATATTCTGAATCCAGTTTTTTTTAGGCACCAGCACAGGACAGTTCAGTTGTTTTCTACTTGCATTTAATATTTTTTTTAATGTTATTTTCTTCTGTATTTTCTTTTCTTTAAATCTTTTGATACTTATTTCATTATTTTGTTCTGATTTTTACTTTTGCAGTACTTAAAAAATATGTTCAATGTGTTCCTGAGTGTTCATCGGTTTAGCCTCAATTTGTGAAATCACATCCAAAAAATATGGTAAATGGTAAATATGACAAAATTGCTTGAACTGAGGAGACAACAAGGGAAAAATATGAAGCGACTTTGTAACTTTTATAAAAACGTTGCTCTATTGACCCAAAGTGGAAGTAAACAGAAATATCCTGTACTGTCCAATACTGTTCCAGTAATATATTATTATTTTAATTATCCATTTGTCCATAATAACATAATCAAAACAACTGTATTTTAAATATTCTGCTGGTGTGTGTGAACAACCCTCACACACGTCATTAAATTACAACTACAGCTCAGAGTAAAGTAATCAGAGAGGTGAGGTTACTTTTGAAGACCAGTATAAGCCACACTGAGGTAGTTTGATCAAGGTGAGTAATTTAACTGTGAGTCATTTGGTTTGGTGCAACATGCAGTGGACCAGCCCCCTGCTTCACTCTCCTCCAAAGGATGCCTAATTTACAATCTCAAGTTTGGGGGAAAAAACACATAACACAAAATAAATAATCATAATTTTATTTCAAAGAGAAAATAAATTAGTCCGATCACGCTGTGTGGACTTGCTTACAGTGAGAGTCTTTGAAGCCAAACTGTAGAACTTTGTTTCATCTTTGTCTCTTCCTGATAATGTGTTTCTGCTGCTTCAGGATTCTTCAAGAAAACATTTGGGCAGAAAAACTCCACAGTCCTCTCATTTTAATGTGGAGAAACAAAGACAAAAATAAAAAAGAACGACTAACCTACTTATATCCCTCTCATAACTACCACACTTACTTTTTTGGGATCATTAACTAGACAGACAAACAACAGCACCGACTGTTTTGAACAACATATGTTTATGCTGTGCGACAGGCTTTTAACGTGGAACCCAGAGGCTGTATTTTAAGTACTGTTTCCCACCAACAGTCATTTCTTTTAACCATTAAGATGGGAAAATAAATGTCCCACACAGCCGCTCATCCACTCTAATAGTCCGATTCAAACATGGCTGTAACCACGACGACCGTAATATAACGTCTGTTTGAATACGTCTGTCAAAGTTACATTATAATAATCATAATAATCATTTATTTGTACAGAAACACTTGTGCAGGAGGTGCAGCATAAAGAAACTAAAATGATACTGAATGAAACACAATTCAATACAAACATCAATAGATATCAGAGCAATAGGTCAAATATCAGTAAAGTAAAATTACATTAAAGCGTCATAAATATGCATCTAAAATGATAAGTTCTCAGGTTTGAAAAAATATCCACTGAATCAGACGCTAACACTTCTTCTGTAAAGCTGCTGCAGAGGCGTTCAAGGTCTGCGTACGTCTTAGCTCCACTCACAGGAACATTTAGCAGAGTTGGAGGATCTCTGGGTGGAGGAGCAGCAGTAGATCTGATCCACATTCACAGATCAACAGACAGGGCTGGACCACTAACAAGTTTAACAACTGAAAACTAAATCTTGAGATGAAGTTTTGGGTTGTCTGAAATTAGTTGCATTTTGGATCTTCTTTGTAAAAATATCTGTTTGTCAAATCCTGCACCTGGGGCGTTACAGAGTCGAGGTTACGAGAAATAAAACCAGAAACAGTGCTTTATTTGAACGCTGATGATATTTCTAAGATGGAAACTGCAGATGTTTCATACCTGAAATTCAAAGAATAGGTCACGATCACACATGAACGCTTGTTGAAGCCAATAATGTAATAACAGCCGATAATGTGGTAAATTTGCCCTTATTGAAATTTAATAGGCAAATAATGTAATAGCAAATAATAATAAAAGTCCTGGACCGATAACGTAATAACTGTTGGCCAAAAACGTAATAAATTATTACATCATTGGCTCGGTTATTACAGTTGCAAATTTTTTTTTTTTTTTTTTACCAGGCCGATAATGTAATAAATCATTACGTTATTGGCTAACGCTTATTACGTTATTGGTTCAGGATTTTTATTACATTGTTGGCCAGTTATTACATTATTGGCCTATTACATTTCAAAAAGGGCAAATTTATTACGTTATCGGCTGTTATTACTTTATCGGGTGTTATTACATTATCAGTTGTTTTTACATTATCAGTTGTTTTACATTATTGGCTTCAACAAGGCAGTTTGGTGTTTATTTATTTATGTTTAGTTTTTTGTTTTAACTTTTTTTTAAACTCTTTTGTAATATTTATAGCTAAAATAAGCATCGTGTTGACTTTAAATTGAATCTGATTTCTTGCGATCACCCCCCGACCCCCGTGTTGGGAGCCCCCGACTAAGACTACAACCCCACCCTTAATCCTAACAGAGCAGTTTAAACCATGGAGGTGGCAGATCAGAAAACTCCTGCGTGTTGGTTTTGAAGTCACTGATGAACGACCTATTTTGTTGAGAATTTGCTCGACAAGGTACTTCAGAGGAATGAATAAATCCGGCCGCAGCCTGATTTGTACGACGGCGGCGTGTGAGGAGATTCATTCTCACTCTGCATTCCTCATCAGGTTGACTTGTTCATTTGGGAGAGAAGCTCCATCTGCCTCAGCCATCACGGCTCTTTCATCTGACTCACGCTGAGCCATAATAACTTCCTCTTTTGTTCATCTCTCTTTCTTTCTGCTTGTCCCCTCTCTCCCTTCACACCTCCACTGCTCGCTGCAGCAATTTATTTCCCTCTCTCCACTTCTTTCCTATTATTTCTTTCTGACTTTTCTTATTCATGCTTCTTTCCTCATTTTTAACCCTCATCAAAGACCCTCTTCCCTTTTTGTTTTAATCTTTTACTCCTCTCTCCTTCCTGTTTTGTATTCTGCTCTTTCTTTTCTTCAGCTCCACTCGTTTTTTTCTGTCTAATTTTTAACTTTTACCTTGGTTCTCATTGACCAGCTTCATTTTTCTTCACATGTTTACTGCTGTTTCTGGTTTGTTTTTGCACTGACCCTCCTGCGCTCCCTCTTTTTCCTCCCTCCATACATCTAGATTAACGGGTTCATTTATCTGTCGACGTCCCTTTGCGTTCACATGTCCAGGTTTCATGTTGACTGCTTTACAGACAGTACCGTGACAGGGGAGATCTGCAGTGTGTTGGTCTCTTTCAGGCAGATTCAGTAATAAATTTAAAATGAAAACATACATTTAGCTGCTGAATGAATCTACAGCTTCACGGCTTTGCTGCCAATTGTCACTGAGGCAAAGTTCTCCCTCCTTCATGTTTCTTCATCACTTTCAGATGTGACTGTATCCTCCTGCTGCCTGCTTCACCCGGTGTGTAAAAAACTCGCGCTGTCACAGGGTTTGCAGGTTGTTGTTTTTCAGTTCGGATAAATGGAGTTTTGGCTGAGATCTGGTAAACAGGATTTTCTGTGGAAATTTTATTTTGCTCCTTCTGCAGGGACAGAAAAAAATGAATAAATGTTGCTTTTTTGATTTATTTTTCATTATATTACATCGTAGCTGTTTCTCAGTGGAAGATGAAAAACTTTTAAATCCTTGAAATATGAACCAGTGAACAGATGTAAGAACTGGGATACATGTTTACAGCCACACTCACATTTCAATTTTATCAATTCTGAATTTCTTCATGTGACCAAAAGGCTTGTGACATTTTTTCTGGTCCAGTTAAACAGCCTGAACACTACCCGTTAACAAATACACACAATCCTCTTTTTCAATGGCTGCAGAAAATAAACAAACAAACAAACAATAACTGATCCGCTGCCTCTGAAAAATAAAGAGTATCTGCACAGTGTTTGTTCAGCCAGACGTAAATGATGGTGATGAACCTGCCGAACTCTCCTTCAACATAAGGGTCCGGGGAGAAATGAGAGGTGATATGTGAGCAGAAGGGTTTTTAATTACTCTGAAAATAAATGAATGTTATATTGTAAAAAGCAGCTGAAGAGATTTTATTAAATTTACCAGATGCTCTCTCCACTTGCTGCAAATTGGAGGACAATTATTTTTTTATGTTTAGTCGCAGACAGAGGCCCAATAATCGTCTGCGAGTGAAAACACTTCTGCCAAAAAGTCCAGTTTAGCTGGATGTGAATTTTTATCTGATTGAAAAAAAGAGGATTTCAAGGATTTTTTTGTGACAATGTGTTGAATTGAACATGAAATATATGTGTTCAGGTCATCTGGGTTCAGAAAGGACAACACCGAGCACATGATCTGGACTTAGTTTCAACCTGTATTAGACTTTCATTTGTTTGTTTCTTTTTTTACTCTTTTAAAATCATTTTATTTTTTACGGCTTGGCTCCAGTCAGACTTTTGGAGAGCGCTCAGTGTTTGACTCGGTCCTCCCTCCCGTCGGTCTCTCACAGATCCACACGGCTCGTGAGTCCCGGTGAAAGTCTTGATGTAATATCCTCGGGCTTCGCTGACAGATCCAGCACAAGTGGCATTTTGCAGTCATTAAGAGTAATTTCATAATCAATAAAACACTTTACATAAAAAGAGACTTTCCCACCAGTGACAAATAGCAGATTGATTGGGATGACTGGTGGCGGCTGTAATGAAATCGCTGTTCATTGTATAAATCCAAAGTAAATGTCAAGTGAATGTCACAGTCGCTTTTACTTTATTTATTTTTGCATCTGAAACTTCAGTTAAGTCACATTCAGACGACTGTTTTAAGACAAGAAGCACTTAATACAAGAAGGTGTTTTCATCTTTAAATCCTATACACACATTCATATAGTCAATTAATTTTAAAAACAACAAATGTGTGGTTAATTGTTCTTATTTTTCAGATTTATTGAGCCACTGCTCTGATCCCTCCTGGTTTTATCCTGACTCAGGATATGACATCGAATATAATCCACTTTTAACATCATCCAGGTTACAGTGCTTATGTGCATTACAGGCAGTTTCTGTCTGAACTGATGAGTCGCTGCTATTAAACTGAGACGCTCACTCACGGCTCCTCACCAGGTTTAATGATGGAAGATTGATTTGAATTGTGTTTGTTTCCTTGTTTGTGTGACGGTCGCCTCACACCACAGAGACAGGATGTTTGTCAGAGGGCAGCGAGGTCGTAGCAGGATTTCCACAGTCATGACCAACAAGCCAAATGAACAGCAGCAGTGCAGCTGTGTGTTGAGCTGAAACTGCAGCTGACGCTCACACAGCTGCAGTGGATCGGTCTCTCTGTGGAGGACGGTCGGGTTCAGGATCCAGAGCTGGATCATAATCTAGTGTCTGCCTACAATGTGAGTTACATGGTTACTCATACTGTCGCTGTGGTGTGAGATAATGTTCAGTGTCCTTCTGTAGCCTCCTCTCACTATCACTGGCCAGTGTGTGTGTTTTTTTTTTTTTTTTTTAACAATGTAAGAAGTAGATTCAGTGACAGACATTTAAAATTAAATCAGGAGCAATTTAAAATAATATTCTGCTTCCTCTTCACCCTCCAGCTGGTTGGTGGAGGTGTCTGTGCCAAAAAGACCAGACTGTGGAAATAAAGGTCGGACAATTATTTCACAATAAAAGCCTTGTTAAAATATTAGGGAACACTTTAAAAAAGAGTTTATGTTTGTATCTTTTCTGGACACTTAGTGCGATGTTTTGGATTTATGACATGATGTACTTTGTGTAATGGTCTCACTGTTCATAAAAATAATACAACATTATTCAGCCACCAAGTTGTGAAACAAAAATTTATTAATACAGCAGTAACCAGATGTTTCACTTTCATTTTAATCTCGGCTCTGGTAACAGATGTTTTCAGGTTTTCTGTTATTTAGTTACATGTAACAAAAAACACAAAAAAAACTATGGCTGTTTGTGACTTTATGGATTGTTTGTGCTGCGGGAGAATAATGTGTAACATGAGAA
>OOFC01024473.1:2028-37932 GCA_900323345.1 Pseudochromis fuscus | reverse complement strand
GTATTTTAACAAGAAACTACTTGGAAAATTTCTCAGGTTAATCTGTTGAGTAAGTTTGAAATATTCATGAAAATCTGCTGAGAACTGTTTGTTGTGGGACTAGAAGAAGACACACACACACACACACACACACACACACACACACACACACACACAAATTACCCAGACTTCTAATTTCAGTGTCAGAGTTTTTCTGTCGTCAAATCATAAGTGGGGCAAAATTAGCCAAAGATTTAAACTATGAGGGAATAACAATCAGTTTGGGAAAAGCTGCTATTTGTTCTGTATTACAAGAAAAAAAAAAACTTTGAAGAGTTTCTCTGATTCATTTGAATCTTGAGGGATTTGTGTAACTTCCTCTTTTCATCTCTCCTCCTCATACTTGACTTATTGCACTTGTAAATGCCAAAGCACTATGTCTCCCGCTGTCTCTCTCTTTCTGACAATCCCAATTAGTCCTCATGGCTCATTACCAGCAACCCCTACTTAATCAGCAGCCCCAAAACACAGAGGAAAGGATGGGTGAAAGACGAGGGAAAGGGGTGAAAGCAAAGATAACAGACGAACGCGTTGATGAGGTCCATTTAAAAACTGTTACCCCATGCTGGCTTCTCAACCCGCTGTACCCGCAAACCCTCTGACTTCTCCACAACTATAATTACTACTAGTGCGCAATGTTTTTCAAGTGTCGTTGACCCTCACGTGTTATTGAACGCCCCACTAACAATGCAGCGAGCGGCTTAATCAGACGGTTATTAACGAGACAGAGGTGAAGGGTGAGGAAGGAGTAGATGAGGAGGAAGGTGATGATTTGTTTGTCACATCATCAGCTAATCCCACTCAGATCAGTGGTTTGCTATCGTTAGCTAAAGGCGCAGAGGTGCACAAAAGATGTACAGTGTATAGAGTAATATGTTATATATGAGGATAATAAAAGGCCCCTCCTGCTGCTGCAGAGACAAAACTGAAGCTGCTCAGCCCTGCTGGTGGCCTTTCAGGGTTCAGTGTTCATTACAGATCGGACAGTGCGCTGACATTTTTGCTGTCGATTAGAGCCTTGTGGGCCGAAAACTGCAATGTAAAAACGTAATTAATAGAGGGCCATGGGGTCGTTAAAATCAAAAGGGCTTATCATGTTGGAGGGAAAAGGAACCGGCTCAGCACATTTCAGAGCAGAGTTTGACCAGAGGGTGGTGTGAAAGGAAAGCTGGTTACATGTCCACAATGGTGGTTCATCCCCTGGAGAGCAGGAAGTAGAACAACCAGGGCTGGTCATCAACCTGGACAGTTTTTATAAGTGGACATGTTGGTGGCAGTGGACAGTGGTCTGGGACATCCTCTGGGGACCATGAAGAAACACTGCAAAATTTCATTGTTGAAATATTTTACTCTCTGTCCAAGTTTAGAAACATGAGTGAAGACAGCCACAGTGGGGTCACTCTACACCAGTGGTCCCCAACCACCGGCCCGGGGCCCGCTACCGGTCTGTGAGGCATTTGTTACCGGGCCGCACAAAACAAATAAATTACATAATTTCCATTGTATTGATGGAAGACGTTTTATTTTGAAAAACGACCGGATTCTCTCCGACTTAACTTTCATCTGTGCCTCTTGACACGTCAATTCGCTTGTCTCGGTCACGTGATCAGATACCCCAAAAAATAAGTTGGCTTTACTCATTTCTAATGAGTAAAGAAACAAACGTATTTGGAGAGTTTCTTTGCAAAGTGTAAACATTCGGTTTTATATGCCGGTCGTGTGATTTTATTTTTGCTGTATTTATCTGCAACACCTTGAAGGCCGGTCCGTGAAAATAATGCCGACATTAAACTGGTGCATGGTGCCAAGAAGGTTGGAGACCCCTGCTCTACACGGTCTGTAGCTGTGAGTCTGTGCTGTCTGGACTCATTACCAAGCACTGATTTTAAAATCTCCACATTTAAAGCACTGTGCAGGTTGGGTTCAATTCACAATGCACAGTACTGTTTCTTCAAATCTCCATCTCTCTGTAAAGCACCTTGGTCACATTTGTTGAGGCCTGAATGAGCCTGATGTTTATTTATTATTTATTTTAATTCAGTAAGTCTCTGACATTCTGCTGAGTCGACACCATCACAGTGAAACAACAGTGAGCCTGTGACTGTCGAACAAACTGAACTCGACTGAATGTGATGCAACAAACATGAAGCACTGGATGTAGACGCAGTGGTACCAGGCGGCCTCTTCACTCTTCAATGTGCCACCATCAGCAACCTTGTAATTATGACATTAGGCTGCGTTTTAATAACAGTTACAGCCTGGTCCCAGTGCAGGGGCCTCCAGGGTGGAGGCTTTAAATGCATCCTATCAACGATGGGAGCACAGCAGTGTCGGGCTATTAGCTTTGCAACTTTTATATGTCGCTTATTTCGGCTCTGAACCAATGAACAGGGAGAACTGCTGCTGGTTCCTGCAGGATTTATAATCATTTCAATCATTTTCTGGAAATCGGGGCTAAACTTTAACACTACTGTGACTTTGTAAGGGAAGCCAATTAAAAAAAAAACACCACCAAGTAACACAGGTAACATCATATGGATCCAAATAGCCTGAGCTGAAACAAAGAAGGCCTCCTGTGCTTAAATATGTCTCCGTCCTCCTCAGGTACTACCAATAAAATATTTATTGACTGCAAGGATACACGGTGAGGAGAAGGGAAGAGACGTCAGGTGAAGACAGGGAGGAGAGAACAAAGTGAGGGGATGAAGATCAGGTCCAGTTTTCATCAACAGGAAAAGAAAAATCCCATGAACGAGGAGGAAGACAGGAAGAGACGTGACAGAGGTAAACAAAGTAAGAGAGAAGATGAGAAAGTTTAGCAACCCCATTATAACACACACACACACACACACACACACACACACACCAGTTGCTGTATAACAGGATTAGTGCGCTTCTAAAAGGGAGAGAGAAAACACCGAGAGACAAACACACATTCAACCACACGCCAGGCAGAAACATCCATTAGTAATGGACACACACACTTTCTCTCACTCACCCTCTTTTCACTTCTATATCTCCGAACAATCGCCGGCTCCCCCCTCTGCATGCTTATTAGTGCATATTCTCCCTCTCTCACTCTCTTTCTTGGTGATGGGAGACATCGAGTGTCGGTGAAACCTGCATGTGCACACACTCTTTATGCAATTATCTCGCATTTAACCAGGATAATAATAAATAATGAGGAAAAAGAAAATTGCCATAATGTAGTGGGTCTCCTGAAAGAACAAGGTGCACAAACTTGTGGAAAATTGCTCATTTCAACCTGACGAATGCCACCTGTGCTGTGCATTTGCATCTGCGCATTTGTGAGATTTGATCATTAACATAATCAACATCTCCCAATTTGCTACATGAGGCCACCTGTGGGTCTTTGTGGCCGGGTTTCCCTCACAACAATGGGACCCAGGAGCAACATCGGGAGGTGAAAAAGGAAGAAGTGCACATCACAGCACTTAAAACAAGTGAGTAAGTAAGATTATTGATATAGTACAGTTCAGGACACAGACACAAACTGCTCCTAAGTTTTCCAGGTCACAGCCTCGGTCCTGAAGGGAGGAAAAATAGCAAAGATATAAAAGAGGAGGAAATAATCCACCTCAGTTTGAAACACAATCAGTTTGGTTTATTTGTAACTTATTGTTTTTATTAAGTTTCCACAGTTACAGTGTCAGGGTACATAATTCATAATTAAACATTCATCTTTATATCATTGTTGTTTTTATTGCTGTGGTGTCTTTGTTTCTTCTGTAGTCCGTCCAGTTTTCACATTTGTCCTCAAACTGTGTCTCCTGCAGTTTATCTGTAATTTTCTCCATTGCAGGAATCTCCTCTACAGTCACATCCACTGCTCCTCGGTCTGCTTTATACCACTCTCTCGTAATTGCTTTTTTACCTGCAGAAAGCAATACTTTAATGAGATATGCATCTTGTTTTTGTATTGTATGTGTTGTTAAATTCCCCAAATAGAGCATCTTACATGTTGTAGGTCTCTCATATCCTAATATTTTTAGTAGACCTCTCCATAATTTTTCTTTTAATTTTGGGCAGGACCAGATTATATGAGTGTGGTCAGCATCTACATGTCTGCAAGCTCTCCATTTCTTTCTTGATCTTTGGGGTTTTAAAATATCTTATCATATTCTTCCAGTTGAATACTCTCCAGGACCTGGAGCTAGTGGATGTACACTGTATTTTACACATATTAAGCGTCTCTTCCTCACTTATTTGTTCCTTCAGTTCCTCTTCTTTAATATAAAAAGAGGAAGATTTTCAACACAACATGAAACTTTTATATAAAGCTGAGATTACTTTACCTTTTTTCCCTTCATGTGCACTCCTAAATACTTCAACAACTTCATTATCAATATTATTTTTTATTTCCTTCTCATAATAATCCTTTATTTGCAAGTACCGATAGTGTTCATGTTCATTTAATCCAGATTTATCCCTTAATTTTTCAGAACTCTGCAGCTTACTCTGCTCTACCATCGTGCAGACTGCTGTAATCCCTTTTTTTGTCCATTGCTTAAATCCCTTATCATATCTCCCAGGTACAAACCAATCATCTAATGAAAACCAACTCATGAGTTTAGTTGAAATCAGTTTGGTTTTTACCTAAATAATCACCTTTCACATTTTCTTCATTTTCATACAAAAGACTTTTGAAATACTTGAAGTTTATCATAATTTATCATAATATATATAATATCATAACAGCATGATAACATTTTTAGTACAATGAGTGACAGTCACTTTACATAATTTAATTATTGACAAATATTTTTATACTTATAGATTTCATATTTTAGTATTTGTTAATTGTATTATTATTACTATGACAGTATTTACAGGGACTGATGCTTCTCAATAGTAAAAAAAAATCTAATTAATTGAAGCTCTTCACATCGAGCCCATTTCACAACCAGAAGGGAATGAATTCAAATATGTAAGTAGATGACGTGCAGCAGCTTTCAGGGTTTTTCTCTTCAACGAGGCCTCACTTCCTCCTCTCAGGATGTCATTTACTGCTCCGTTAGAAAATCAGCACCCATCGCCTCAACTTAATCAAAATTTTGCCCGGCTTTAAATAGAAAACATTTTGCAGATTGTTCCGGTATTTCCCCTTTTAATTAACAATGTGAGGTCTTATCAAGCGCCAGGGTTGACAAATCACAGAGAATTTATTTGTTACTCTTTGAAAGAAGTTTTAAAAACTTCTTAGCGAGCGGCCACATTTACATACCACTTACAGATAAATGTGGGGGCAGCGTGTGTCGTCTAATCCCAAATTAGGATCTTAATTTTCTGTGCGTGTTAAAGTTCTTTACTGGTCCACAGGGAGCTTTTTACTCTCATGTTGGAGACGGATTGTTGTTTTCCATTTGATTTTGACAGCATGAATTTCCCCTCAAATATTTTTTCACTTTGCTTCTCTCTCAGTCATTCAGAGATTTCATCTGAATGTTTTTTTTCTGTCTTTCTTTTTTTAGGGCTTTAAACGCAGCCCAGTTGATTGTGTGGAAATCCATAAAGACAAAAGCCAAAGCCCACACACATCTGAAGTGTTTTAATACAGTTAAAACTCAGGCTCGTGTCGGCACAGGCACAGCCGAACCTGCAAAGTGTGTTTCTGATCCTGATGTTACTGATGGAGACATGGAGTCATGTCACCGTATGAGCCCTGAAACCAAACCCTGGTGTTGCTCCGGTTCAGAGCACAGCACAGAACCACACAGCGCTACACAAAGTGCTTTACAATTAACAGGATCTTTAATTCAACTCCAGGAAGTAGCAGGAAGTCAGTGAAGCAAAACACAAACTGTTGAAGGTTGTTCAATACTGAAGGAAAGTAGGTGAAGATTTTGAGTGGAGACTGGTTGGATTTTGATGAGTTAATATGTACATTTCAGATTGACTTTAATTTCACAACAGACAAATATCTTCAGCCTGATCATTTCCTTCAGCTCGTGGCTGTTGGCCGTCTCTGGGTGAGAAGTGAGCTCACTGCTCAGATGGACAATGTTTTGTTGGACTCTTCATTTTCCCAAATATTGACACCAAAACTGTTTGTGAGGCTTTTCACTTAAAGCTGACTGAAGAGTTAGAGGAGATGTTATATAATTAACAAAGTTTCATTAAGATATAAAAGTCTTTAGGACCCAGAGGTGAGCCCTGAGGGATGCCTGAGAAGATCTGAGGATGAGACTTGACGACCTGCTATAAATTTTAATATCAGAATGATGTGATTCACTTTTAATCATTATCAATTTAATTAGATACAAAACAAAATAAATATGATGTCATTTATACTTCTTATTTTTATGTCTCATTATTAGAGAGACAGCCTAAGACTGGATGGATAATCATCATGTTTTTTTAAAGGACACTCTGTGGCTGAAGAAATGGCTGCAAGTCACATACCAACAGTCTGGTTTCATCACTGTATTCATTTCTGTTACTGTAATTCAGCTAAATGTACATGTAATACATATAATCTTAGGTTTAACTTACTACTAGTTAATGTATCATACGCCGTGTTATGTTAGGAAAAGCAGTGTCTACACGAACAAGAGGGACGAACAAGGACCGAGAAAGTGTTTGATCCATCTTTCATTATGATGTCTCTCCGTCTGATTTCTGCTCTGCCATTCAGGGTTGCATCATGGCTTCAGCTCGGCTCACTGCAGCGAGCTGAGAGTCTGAGTTTCTGGGGAATCTGTGTCTCGGATCATCTCCTGATTTGTTCAAAATAAGGAAGGGAGGGTTTTCACTGGGCATGTGGAACATTCATTGGAGGATGGAGGAGAGTGGATACAGAGATGGAGGGAGACGCAGATGAAGCAGTGAGACATGAGGAGGAAAAGAGAAGAAGATGAAGAGCAGGAGATGACTGCAGGAATAAAGAGACTGATGATGGAGGAAAAGAAAGAGTCAATCAGAAGAGAGGGAGGAAGAAAGACAAAGATATTCCTCCCAAGCAGCTTTTTCCAGACTTATTTGTCGCCTCATTTTTTAAGTATTTCTTGTTAATTTTACAGCAGTTGCACTTATCACTGCTGTCAGCAAATCAAATATTTCCTTGTCAAACATGTGCAGACTCACAGCAGCAGCAGTGTAAAATAAAAGCCTTCGCTGAGGGAGAGAGACAAATAAAAATCCTGCAGGTGACTGAACCTCTCCATCAGCCAATCAAAACAGGAAGGAGAAGGACACAGCTGCAGGTCTGAGGGAAACAACATCTTCATCTGGCAACAGTCCCTCAGCCAACAGCCAGAGGAGCCACCAGGCCGACTCTCCAACCAAACACTGATCCTGCTCACAGCGTCTGTCCGACTCATCTGTGCTTTGAACTGTTTGTAAAGGGACAGGTCCTCTAAATTCCCACGTTGGTACAGTTTGAGTATTTACAATAGTGATATCCCAGAATTTACTTCATACTTAAAGTCATTTATTTGCCACCTGTGTTCACTTTGCAGTTTAACATCACATTTGCTGAATGATGCATCTTTTTTTTAGTACTTGGTGCTGATAATACTCGCACTTTCATAAACATCTTCATAAACATCTTCATAAATTCCTGCATAACGGTGCAAAATAATATTAATTCTGTGTCTGGAATTTGAGTTTACTGCTCCATCTGGAAGAAAATAAAAAGTGTTTAAATATAATGTTTAATAAGTGAAGGAAAAAAAGTTTTTTCTATGAACACTGCATCAGAATAATTTGAGGATTGCATTGATGTTGTTTTGATTGCAGTTAATTAGAATATAATTTAAATATTTGAGATTGAATCTCAGTGAATTCATGATGAATGTACTATTTACAAACTGCCTCAGTTTCCTCATTATCTTCATTTCTGAATTTACACTATTTCAGTCCCTCTCTAATTAAATAGATGGACCTTGATGAAGCCGATAATGTAATAACAGCCGATAATGTAATAAATTTGCCCTTTTTAAAATGCAATAACACAATAACTGGACAATAACGTAATAAAAGTCCTGAACCAATAATGTAATAACTTTGGGCTACTAACGTAATAATGTATTACGTTATTGGCTCAATTGTTACATTTGCAAAGTTTTTTCTTTTACGAGGCCGTACGTAAAAAACGTACCTAAAAAAACTTAATAAGCAGCCTATAACGTAATAAATCCTTACGTGATGCATCTTTATTTATGATGTAAATAAATATTATATAGGCTATAAGATTTTATAAAGTTATAACGTAATAAATTATTACGTTACTAGCCAAAAGTTACTACGTTATCGGTTCAGGACTTTTATTACATTACTGGACAATTACATTTCAAAAAGGGCAAATGTATTATGTTATAGGCTGTTATGACATTATCGGCTGTTATTACATTGCTGTTATTACATTATCGGCTTCAACAGACCTCTTGTAAAATCAAAGGACACTGTGGTTTGTCATAAAATTTGAAATAGCAAAATTCAATTTAAATAGAGTATTTTAGCAGAAAAAGATTTGAGTACTGAACGCTGTAGGTTGTACCCACACACACACACACACACACACACACACATTAAAATAAACTTGGGGTTGAGGATTAGTTCAGGTGAAACGTGGCAGAACTTGTCGGCTCGTTGTTTCTTCTTGAATTTCTTCCTGTGGGATAAAATCCACTGCAGCTGTGAAATGTTTCTAACTTTTATTCCAGCTCCGAGGAAGAGAGAAGGTTTTATTTCATTATTTCAAATGGAGAATGGCTTTGATAATTATTTCTTAAAATAATGACGCTCCCTATTACACAGATCTGCCTCTCTGCTCTTTGTCTCTCGCCCTCTCCTCAGATAACTCTTTCATTTCTCTGCCTTTCTCTCTCTTTTCTTTCCTTTCTCCCCATTTTCCTCTCCAAAGGAAATCTTTCAGGCATGTCCAATTGGCTCCGGCCACCACATGCATGTCTCCCTAGTGGGAATAAACCATAAAAATCTCTCTCTTTCTCAAACACACACACACATGTGTGTGTGTGAAAAGGAGACAGGAATAGTATGGCAAAGCCTTTAATGAGAAGTCTGATGTTCTCTTAGTGGCCTATTCCTTGAGTCACAGCTTCATTTAGAGGTGTGTGTGTGTGTGTGGGTGTGTGTGGGTGTGTGGGTGTGTGTGGGTGTGAGACAGCGGGGCCAGGTATTACTCATGTTGTGGGGACCTGAATCTGTTTACACAATCAAATTATAGGGACTTGTCTGCCTGATGGACATAATCATGATGTGTTAAGGTGAAAGGTTAAGGTCACAGTCGGGAAACTGATAGTTCTGGTTTAAGTCAGAGTCAGTCTGCAGGAAATAACTAGAAGTCAAGTCCTCTGAACCACTGCAAACAGGACTGTGTGTGTGTGTGTGTGTGTGTGTGTGTGACACAGAGACAGATCCCAGTGGTAATATTGTCGGTCCACGCCTGGTTATGTGCCACATAGGTCCTTTTTAGTGGACCCTTGCTACCAGCACTGATTCACACACACACACACACACATCCACACACACACACCCTCCGTCTCTCTCTTTCCTTTACGCACACTCTCTCACACACACACACACACACACACACACAGATGCACATAGACAAAGTAAATTGGATAGATTGATATTATTGCTGTTGTAAAACTTTTCTGTAGTTGCTGTCTGGCTTTTCTTTTTCTACCTTTTTATCTGTTTTTTTAATTCACTACATTTTTTTTCTTTGTACTTTGCTCTGCTGTTGTTTCTTTCTGTTGCATCCATTGTACTTTGTGGATTTTGTCTCTATTGTCTTTAAAGGTTAGTGTAAAACTGTACAGTTTCATTATATCAAGCCTGGACTGGTAAAAAAAAAAAAAAGAAAAAAGCAGCTTTGGATTTTAACACAACTTAAAACCATGATCTCTTAAATGAAGCAAAGCAATTATATACAGGAATAACAACATTTATTTAAGGGAACATACTTTTTTGGTTTAGGTGTGATCTAAATGCTTTGGTACATAGTGAATTGTTAGAAAAATCAATAAATAATCCACATTGCTGTTAGTAACTGTCTGGATAAATGTTACTAATCCTGCAAAGGGAAGGAAATGGGAATCCAAAGCTTCACTTTCCACCACACAGCACATCGTAGCACAGTCACCACAGCCACATTGTTTTACTCAGTGCAGTCCAAACAGTCGACTTTCAGACACGTTGTGATTCTATTAAAGTTTAATTTCAAACTTTTTTCTTATTGTAGGTAAAAGCAAATAACACATAATTAGAAAGTTCAGAGGATGTCGTGTAAAAATATCATTTGAGTCCAGTCACAGTGAAACAACAGGCAGCTTCTTCAGCACTTCAGTGAAGCAAAGAGAAAACAGTGTTTCTTCAGATAAAACCAGTCGTCAATTAACAACCATCAATAACCAGGACTGTGGTCGACAGACACAAATAAAAGGTGGAAACCAAATAAGGCTGAAGAAAAATCTAGTGGATAAAACAAGTGTGACATCATCACCCATTGGTTTGTGGACTCCCGTTGTGAAGCCGAGAGATCAGCCTTTGAACGTCACCATGTTGGTTGTTTGGAGCCAGAAGTAATATGTAATATGTAATATGTATGTAATATGTGGATATGAAGTGAGGAGTGAGGAGGCGGGTCTAACCCTTGAAGCTGAGGACACTGTCCAATAAGTGAGACCTGAGTTCAGCACTGCTCTCACTGGAGACCTGGCTGTCGACTCCACAAACCACCCTCTAAATATTCCTCTCTCTGAAGCCTAGTGTGTATTTAATGGTGAATTTTTTTTTTTTTCAGCTGGATCATCAGACCACTGAGGATAGTAATTAGCTAATGACACCAAAATGACTTGTGAAAAAACATCATTGACTGATTGACTATTGATTGATTTCATGATTGAAAATGAGATTTCTTGAATGGAAGTCAATTGGGATCAGAGTTTTTTTGGAGCCAGCATCTAGTGGCTGTCGGGTGTATTGCATCTTTTTGCTTTTCCACATTGGTTTCATTTTTGAGCCCCATTTGTTTTTCGTTCATTTGTATATACAGTCCATGGTGTCTGCAAATATCTCACAATAGTTAAGAAATGAAGGGTAGTTTGTATTGTGTTGCAGCTTCCTCAGGTCAGTTGTGTAATGTATTTATTTTGTGTGTATATGTTGCTAGCCACCCCTCACCTACCCCACAGGGGGGTTCATGAGCCATAAACTTTAAAAAATACTCAAACTTGTGATAGATCTGGAGCTGTTGATGACTCAACCCACACCAGGTCAAGGGATGGTTACCTCATCATCTAAAATAACACTCGACAGGAAAAAATGTATTAACTACACCCACAACTGCAGGATGAGTCATCCAAAAGGTCTGGGTCTATTTCTATATGCAAATATCAATATGACGTTAAATTAGCTGTTTATTATGTCTGTAAACAGACATGACCAGCTCTAACTTCCTGTTGGAGCTTGTAACTGTAACTGATCATGTAACAAGACCTTTAGCAGTGATATGCTAGCCATTTTAGCAGTACGCAACATAACGTTACATTGCTGGATGTCCGAGGTACACCAAACATGCTTGGAGCTGTATTTACTGTTTAATGATTTTCATTTGGCTGTCGACTGCCACTTCACTTCTGGCAATTATGTAAAATGAGCTGGTTCTTCAGCTGGACCACTCGCCTGTGTACTGTGTGTGTGTCTAACTAATTCAGCTCAGTCATTTCCTGTAGGTAAATATCAGAAATTAATCTAAATAAATACACGTTCTCACAAATATACTTCTTCCAGGGATACACTGTGTTTATGATCAGGCATGAATGAACCTTCTCTCTCTTCCACTTCCTTCTTTCCTTCCTTCCATCCTTCCTTCTGTCCGTCCTTCCTTCTTTCAGTCCTTCCTTCCTTCCTTCCTGCCTGCCTGCCTTCCTTCCTTCCGTCCTTCCTTCCTTCCTTCCTTTCTTGTGTCCTTCCGTTCTTCCTTCCTTCCTTCCTTCATGCCTGCCTTCCTTCCTTCCTTCCGTCCTTCCTTCCTTCCTTCCTTCCTTCCTTCCTTCCTTCCTTCCGTCCTTCCGTCTTTCCTTCCTTCCTTCTTTCAGTCCTTCCGTCCTTCCTTCCTTCCTTCCATCTTTCCTTCCTTCCTTCCTTCCTTCTTTCAGTCCTTCCTTCCTTCCTTCCTTCCCACCTGTTCTTTCTTTCTGTTCACTTCTGTCTTTTCCCCATCCTCTGTTTTCTCTTCCTTTCACAGCTCACCCTCCCACTGAGGCCTAGAGTAAACCAGTTTAGATGAGTGCAGCAGGAAAATCCTTCCCGTCTGTCCTCCTCTTAGCTTCCTCTTTCATTTCACAGTTTCCTTTAAAGATTTTGTCTTTCTCACCCACTTTCTGACTTTTCAGTCACAGTAAAAGGTTGTTGTTGTTGTTTTGTTCTCTAATAGCTTAAAAGTGTTTTTCTTTTTGTTTGCTTCTTGCACTTCTCCCATATTCACTTTTAGGTTTTAAATATGATTGTCATGCTGCCCCTGACTCTTATCACAAGCTATGTTTTAGTCTCCACACACCGTCTGAAGTTGTGACTAAAGACACTAACTTTCAGAGGTGCCATGCCAAGGAGGTCACAACTTTGCTGCTGTCGAGGTTTTCAATCTATGACCCAAGCACAGAGTCCCTGTGTTTGACAGAGAGCACTCAGACGCACTAACACCGCTGCAGCTGGCATTGTAATAAAAGAAAAAAAACAAAATCAATACAGGCAGGTCTGCTCTACTTGAGCTTGTATCAATAGCACTTTTTAGCAATGGTATTTTTAGGATATCAGTGCTTTAATGTTTCGTTTCTACAATCAATAACATCCCAAAAGTCACAGTGTCCCTTTCTACCTGCAGTGTATTCAACACTATCCATTAGTTATGGTAACACACTGAGCTGTCACAAGGAGGCCAGGAGTTGTTAGTTCAACTTTGACCTACTGTTGTTGGACTCTCACTCTTCCTGTGCAATGAGGGCTCATAAGAAACCTCCAGGTGCTCTGACGTTCAGTTGTACCTGCTGATAAAGTGGTAAAACTGAGTGTTTACACAAGAATGTGTCGTTCTTTGTGTTTTTGTTTTTCCAACCCACTACAACATGTGTGAGGAGAAGTCATTAGCTCGCCGTCCTTCTCCCCAGCTGCTGTTCATACCACTTCCTGTAGGCTGTCTGGGACTGAGTGGATACATCATTCATGCTTTAGGTCTCAGTGAGGCTGGTTTCACAATAACCTGTCACTACATTTGTTAGTGAATTTATTTCACTGAACTTTTTAATCACCATTTTTCTTTTGAGCATGAAGCATTGTGAGATCCTCAGTTTTTACGGGCTTGGCCTCTGTTTCATAGAGTCCTGTTATTACAGCACAAGCTGAGATAAATGACTTAGCCGAGGGTGAGGAGAGTCGCCTAGCTACTGACCACCGTTGTACCAACGCTGACCCTGTTTCAGCTGACACTCACCAGGTGGAGTAGCCTGTCACCTGATAATGTTGCCTCTCCAGCCACGTAGCTTGATGGTAGCTCTGCTCTTCTGACCGTTGGCTCTTGTTAAGTTGCTAGGACGGTGTTTAATAACTTCTATGTAAGTTATAAGGATCTATTTATTTGTTGCCTAGAGAACCAATAGGAGCTCTTGAGAAGTAAAGCACAGCCACCGTCCTTAAGAATCAGAAAAAAGTGATAAAATCCAATGTCCAATCAGATGAACTTCATATGCAAGGTGGTAGTTTGTTGCAGGTTTAAGCAAAGTGTAGCTTACAGTTCAAAAATCTGATGAAAATCTCCAAAACTACGATTTGAATTATTGGATGTAAAATAATCAACAAACCCTTTGAAATGTTCAAAACATAGATGGAAATCCTAAATTAAAATTGTGGGGGAAAATGAAGGGAAAAGTAATCCTTAAAACGCTTGAGTCAAGTGGAGCACGAAACCCGGCAGGCTGCAGGGTTCCTGTTTTCTGCTGCTGGACTAGAGCATCACACAGTCCTTCCCTTCTCCATCAGAGGCTCCACAGAAGAGGAAGTTAAATAATCCAAAGTCCAACACAGCAAACAGAGTGAAAAGATGACTTGATCATGATAAGATTCACTGTTTGTTTGGCCGTGGTTATCCTCCTGTTAGTCTTATTAATGTCATAATGTCAAACTGTGATCTTCATGCAAAAAGGGATAGATAGATAGATAGATAGATAGATAGATAGATAGATAGATAGATAGATAGATAGATAGATAGATTTTCTATATTGAGAATAAAAACACATTGGAGACCTGCAGCCTCAGTTTGTTTACCAGTTAGTGTTTTGTGATCATGTGGTTTTGTCATCAAACTAAAACTGAACTGAGTTTGTTAAATGTTCAGACAGTAATCCTTCAGTCAGCCCATCCACATCATGTTATGTAACTCATCAGGTGTTTTTATAGCTAATGAGACTTCTCATCTCCCTCCATCTCGGCCTGTCAGTCTTTATACCTTTAATTTGTATCCTAGCAGCCGACTGATGATATTCTCCCTGTACCACAGAAATTGACAGCAGGTCACTCTGTACTTATTAATAACTTTATATTTAATTTTCCCAAGTGTGGAAATAAATTTTGTGAGTGAGTTATGAGCCAGTGTGTATCACACAATGTTGTGTAGGCTGGGTTTGTTTGTTAAAAGACAAATTACAAGTCAACACAAAGAAAGAAAACAACCAGATGAAGAAAACCTCCTCAGCTTTTAGAACAGAGAAAACACAGAAACAGGAAACAAAGGAAATGTTACCATGAGGCGCTGATGTGGAGCAGGATGTTTTAACCATCGCTTTGTGGAGTGAAATTAAAATGAGCCATTTCTTCTATAAATAAATAGTATATTTATTGTAATATTTTGTGTGTATAAATTACTGCAGGAGTTACATTGGTGGTTGCTACTAATCATGATTTTGATCAGCATGTGTCAGATGGAAATATTTCAGATAAATAGCAAGGTTAGCAGATTAATTCTCTTAATCATTGCGACCTAGAAGCTGCATAAATGGTTCTGTAAAAGTGAGTTAAGTGGGTGACAGCTGATAGATTTACTCTATTCCTGTCGATACAAGTTGATTTTGTGACTTTTTTTTCATCATTATTGCTGTAACTACACAGGCTAGTTTAAAAAAATTCAAAGCAAAAAAAAAGAAAGAAAAACAGTTAAAATGTGAAAAAGGTAAAAGGTAGAACCAAGTGATTTCATGAATAGATAAGAATCAAAATATTACTCAGAAAAGTCACAGTTCAACTCATCATGTTATTAAATTCACTTTAAATATTTTTCTTGACCAAACAGGAAATTGTAATTTTCTACATAGCTGATGATAAACCAATAATCACACGTTGGCCAGTGCAGTGCTATTCTGTGTTCACACAGCTTTAACTGAATCACTTTGAGTCACAGTATGAGCTTTACACCCGTTACTCCATCCCAATTATACACTGCTTATATGCTCTGACCCAAAACCAGGTTACTATGGTGACCGTGTTAAGAAGGGGATTTCTCTGTGTGTGTAAACAAAGCCGGGGCACATCCCTGCCATGTGGTATCAACTCCAAACCTCTCTCCCTCACACACACACACACACACATTCACAGACAGACACAAGGGAGCAGGTAGTAATTGTGCCTGGAGTTGTCGTGGTTACTGTGGTTTCCATGTCTTAAAAGCAGAGAAAGAGGAGGAGGAGCATGAGGAGAGGGAGGAGCAGAGTCCCACGGGGCTGACATACATTTGACAACATTTACACTCTGTGACCTCACCGAGCGTCTTCAGCACAGGCTGATGGATCAGTTCCAATGTATAGGAAGTGGGTGTGAAGGAGGGAAGGATAGTTGAGCTACAAGCAGACGAGGAGAAAGAGAAAAAGAAGACTGAGGTGAAGAAGACGGAGAGAAAAAGAGGTCTCACTGGGTTTGCAGTTGGACGATCACTCACGCTGCATTTGGTCACACACACACACTCGCACACATACACTTAGAGTGAGGGGCAATTGCTGCAGACACTTGTCTTTTTCCCTCTCATCCTTTTTCCTCTCCAGAGGGATAAAAAGAGACAGAGTAGGGGGGTGGAAGAGAGGAATGATGAGGGAAGGAGAGGAAAGTTAAAAGCACTTCAGTCATCTTTCCTCTCTCTCCCTCTGTGTGACCTTCGGTGTGAAGAGTGTGCACACACAAGGGGATAAAGGACATTGTGAAAACAAGCAAATACATCAACATCTAAAAAACACAATAACCACCAGGTGCTGGAGGCAGACGCCAAAACTCATGTTCTGACTGACAAGTGAGGAGGGAAGAGAAGGCTTTACTTTTTTATTATTAATCTGAATTAGATTAATGGATCATGAATAATATACATTTTTCTTGACTGGATCAGCTGATATTTTGTGGTGGAGTATTTCAGGAGGTATGGTTGAGATGTGTACATGTGGAGGCTGAACAGGGGCTCACAGTGCAGGACCCCTGGAGGATCCCTCTGCCTGATTTGAATGTAAAGAAGGACGAATGACGCACATCACTGCTGATGTCAAGAGAATTGCTTAAAGAATAATAAAAAAAAAGCTCGCCATAAATAAGTAATTCAGAGAGATTGAAACTGATTAAAGTGATTAATATTTGATACATACATGTTGATATTCAGCTGCTCCATACAGTCCGCTGTATGTCGACTGCTCCAGGTGGCAAACTTTCCTGGAATGTGATTGGTTGCAGATGGAGTGGAGTGGGCGGGCCAGCATTATGATTAGCTGTGCAGCAACCAATCAGAGGCTCTGTTTTTTTTTTTTCCTCTCTCTATGGTGTTGAGAGAGAAAAGATGCTGCAAATGACCAATGAGGAAAAGTCAGGGTTTCATTTCCTCTGTTGTGATCTTTATGGGCATGAGAACAGGAATAACAGCTGATGGTGAAATATTATTTGAAATGAGTGTAAATCAAAGAACAACTTTTAAATCTCTTCTGATAATTGGTTTTGTGGTGAATCATTAAAAACTGGCTGCATCTTTTTATTCTATTAGTTTTCCATCTGCGGCTGGACAGCAATGTGAGGATTGGTCATTTTCACCTCACTGTGTGTCCTCCTGAGACAACAGCAAATTAAAATCAACTTTACACTTTTTTTTTTTTATCTGTGTCAACTCACTGAGTGCAATCATCCTGCTGAAGGAGTCTCCCTCAGTGGCTGTGAGGTGCAGTGGAGACGTCCATGGAGCCGTGTGGACGAAGTGTTAAACAGTTGTTAGTGGAGGACAGGTAGTGTGTGGAGGTCACGTACGTTTCTCTCAGTGAGCCGAACATCATTCCTGAGCAGGAGCAGTTTGCATTGACAGCTGCAACAATCTCTACTTTAGATGGTGCACAGCTGATGCTACACAGACTATAGATGGTGACTATTACCCACCCTCTGCCTCTGCTTCGTCATGTCTGTCGTCACTGAAAAGAAGTGATGATGATGATGATGGAACATGATGCATTAATTAATCCACTTACAAAGGACTCACAAACCATAAACACTAATGTTTGCTGAAAATACATGAAGATGAGACTTTTTACTGTCATCATGAGGCAGATATGTTGAGCAGCATGAGTCAGGTTCATCACATGGCCGTGGGTTAAAATAAAGCAGCTGCAGCATTAAGAATAAAAAGTATTGCTGTGATGGAGTTTTGCATTGAAGGAATAAAATGTGATATAATAATTTTTTCATTTTATATTTTATTTCTTCTTTACTTTTAATAGCTACATTATTTATGGGGGCGATCATATATATAACTTTTGTAACATTTTGAATAAAGAGGTTTAAACTGTAACTAAATATATTTACATCATGCAGCAATAACAAGAAAAGCTCATAAAATACAGTTGTTTTCTACAATGAAATAAAATTTGTATTGATCATGTGCAGGTTTTTAAAATGCTTGATTTAAATACTTGAGAACTTGAAAACAAGATATGTGTCAATTAATGTGCATATCCATGTCAAATTAATTGTTTTAGTTTTAATTATAATAATTAAAATAAAGAAGTGTTTATGAAAAATACTGTAGGTTAATCTGTGAAGCTTTTAATTTCTTTCCAGTTACAAATATTTCAATGTTTCAGCAAATAATAATCTCATTTGTATTTTAATTAACATAATTCAATTTTATATGTATATTATGTGTTATTAAAAAAAGTTGAAAACATCTACAATATCGTTTTTTGCAGAGAAGAGAAAAAAAAGCAACGTATAAAACATCAAGAATATGTTGTGATTATATTTGGAGTTTAAAAAGGATTCAAACCTGGTTCATGTAAAAGGAAACACAAAGTTAAATTACATTTGCTGTGGTTTATCCTCATTATTTTACCTAAAACATTTCTATACTGTCACATGTCCACAGATCAAACTCTTTTTATCTCATGTAAACTGAGATTGTGCTGCATGATGCTCAGTGAACTCTGGCAACAACCACATCACTGTCTGCAGCACCGAGCCACTGGCAGCTCCCATCTCAAACTATTAATATCATCTGTGCTACATATTATCTGTGGGATATTCCTCCAGGACTTTATTTTCACTCAGTCACAATCTGTCTGTTTCTTTTCTACGACATAATCTACAAACCTCACAAGTGTGTGTGTGTGTGTGTGTGTGTGTGTGTGTGTAATGGCTATGTCTGATGCCTGGCGTCAGTGTTGACCATATCTTTCCCCGGTGACATTGCATCATTGTTCACATGATGTATATTTAGACACACACACACACACACACACACAGAGTACAGGACAAAGTCAAAATGTTATTTCATATTCAGGTTTTAATGGCAACATGGCTGCTCCTGTTTTTTAAGTAAAGCATGTCAGGTGTGCTTATTGAGGGACATCACTTTGAGTTCATATATGCAAATCTAATCAGAAGAGCACCTCAGGTACTCGGAGAAACAGACTCGAGTGCACCCAGTAGATCTTCCTCACCTAATGCATGTGTGTCTTCTCTCTCTCTGCTTCCTCTCTCCCCCTCTCTCCCCCTCTCTCCCCCTCTCTCTCCCTCTCTGGAGAGCGTTTAAGGCCTCCTCTCTGGATTTGGAGCAGACATATTGTCTTCTGCTGAAACAGACTGAGCACTAATTGGCTAGAGAGAAGTTTGGAGACAGCATAGAGAGGCAGAGTGAGAGAGGCGGAGAGGAGAGGGGGAGAGAGGAGAGAGGGAGGGAGAGAGGGAGGGAGAAGGTGCTGTAAAGTGAGAGAAAATGAAAGTGAGTGAGTCAGGAATGTTTGGGAGACTAAAAGTACTTTAAACCCATAATGGACCTATTTCCAGACAGGCGCCATTTTAAACCTCCACCCACTACTGATGCCACACACACACACACACACACACACACACACACACTTTAAACAGATTTCTGAAAGGCAGAAGGTTTGCTGCTCAGAGGACAGGACCCCCCTCTAAAGGGCTGATGCTGTCTTCCTCTCACACTTTGTTTCATTTGATGCATAAAATCTTATTTTCTGCAATTAAGTGAAAAGAAAATCTCCCAGGATACAAAAAATTATATATTCAAAATGTATTGTTTCCTGTGGCGGTCGATTAACTCCAATGCATTTAAAAACAATGCAGGTTGTTGCACAGATATTTGTGCACAGGTGCATGTGGATCCAGTGAAAAGAAGAGATTCAAACAGACAGAAGGAGATTAACAGCAGCGCCCGGCAAACAGGCAGGTCTATTGGAAATTTGATGAAAGATCCCAAAGAGACTTTTTGTCTTCCAGACCACCATCTGATTCACTGAGCATGCTCACAAGACTTTGTTCAGCCCTCCTGACTGAAATGGAGCTTTTTGGTACATTTTGTAAGTGGGATTTATTTAAAGGTGCAAAGTCCAACATCAACATATTTACCTGTCACAATGTTTGACACTTTGAAATTTTACTGCATCAAGAAGACACAGATGTAGCTCCTGGCCTTCATTAACAACCCAAACTGTAGACTTCACACTGATTTTAACCTTAAAACACTCGTACATCACATACATCATGCTTCTGAATTTTCTTGCCAGTAAAAGTATTTCATAATTCTCTGTATCTGTGATCGTTGTTTTACTACAGCACTAAACTATACTTGTATTTAATCTTGTGTTTTTCCTTGTAAATATTATATATAACAACAAATAATAATAATTTCCTTATTTGATGCACTGATAATATTTATGTCTGTCATCAGTTTGTGATTAAAAATATTCCCACATTAATACATACAGGGGTTTAATATGGACACAAGTAAGATAAATAGTGAGTTAAAAATGATGTTGCTATTATTTAAGCATGTTTTTATGAACCATCCATAATAACTCAACCAAAATCAAAATAAATTAATTCAAAAGCCTGTCGACACATTTTCCATCTTACAGTTTAGATCCAAAACTGAGCAGGTTGTGGGAGATTTTTTCTAATAATATTCTCTATAATTAATACCTATAAGTCAAATGTTGGAAACTGTGTGAGAATTACTGTGCTAAAATTGAAGATGCATTCAGTACTGCATACTAATACTACCATAAGTAGGTAGAATACAAAGAAATATTCCTTGTTACCAGTTGTACTCTGTTCTCCATTGTCCTTTAGTCACATTATCTTGTCCACTTTACATCCCAGCCTCTCATACAGCTCGTGCTGCCTGTTCTCCCTGACCTCTCGGTGTGTGTACTCACTTCTGGATGCCTACATGTATCTAATAAATGATTGCTGACAAGCTGAGAGGAGGGACCACTGTGGAAGTGAAGTGCACTGCTCAGCGGGATGATAATGATTGTAATGTAGGCCAGAGTTTGAAGAGTGTCCTGAGATTATGTTTACCTTTGGAAATAGCTTTCTTAGTGGAGAAAATGAATTATTGTCAACAAACAAAAAAGCTGTCAGGGTTTGGTTATTAAGAAAGAGAGATTGAGCAGGAGGCCGTCCTAATATCAGAGACAGGAAGGGACTGCAGACGGAGACAAACAATGAATCTTTGTGGGAAGCAGGAGTTTTACATGTCTGACTGTTTGGAAGAGTTTTCTGTTTTCATTTAATGCTCCAACCTGCTTCATTTTAATAAAGTCAGACCAACAACACATTACAAGGAGTCTGCAAAGTCAGTACCATCAGAGAGAGTCCAGCATTAATTACAGACACAAGATGACAAGGACACAAAGAGCAATAGTAACTGTAGTGTCCTCTACACATTTGCATAAAGTCTCCTACAGACCAGGCTGCAGATTAAAACCTCACAACCTGGACCCTTTTCCACTGAGCTGGTTCCAGTGCTAGTTCAGGGCCAGTTCCTGACTTAGTCCCAGTTTGTTGTGTTTCCACTGGAACCGGCCCCAGCTGCTAAAACTGGGGCTAAGTCCAGGAGCTGGAGGAGCGACGGTGGAAACACAACTAGATAGTAGAAGAATAATGAAAATATAGTTTTGTCTCTGGATCTCAGTGTAGACTGTAAAACCAGGACCAGCACCTGTATGCACACAATCAGCTCCTTTAGGTTTACATTTATCTCAGGCTGGCATCTGTTCACTGGCTGCCACTGAACTTCAGGATAACATTTGAAATCTTTGTAGATCTGAGATTTTTCTGTTTCATTCCTGAAACAATGAAGGACGACACCACATGTTCTGTCTTTATCCCTAAACACTGGGAGACTGATTTATATTGGATTGATTTACATGACATCACATCTGAACCAGTTCCCATTTAAACCTGCAGTGTGGACTGATTGTCTCCAGTTGGAGTAATTGCACAGACGCTGTTGGTCCTTGTGAATGATGCTAGCGCCACGGCAACGGTGGCTTCCCTCTTCAGCTCTGGCCAACTTCATTGGATACAACTACCTGCTAGATGGTGGTTTTAGTTCCCTGTTTGCAAACCAACCAGTCCAAACATGATCCACAATCTGACAGCAGGCAGCACGAACATTCGCTACAGTAAATATTACACCCAGGAGCAGCGGATTGTGGCACATATTGGTGGGAAAACGACTTACCGTCGCTAGTAAAGCAAGTAAAAACCTAACGACTGTACAGGATCTCCATGCACAGCTACAGAAAAAGTCAACAATCGTATGTCATACTGCAGAACAGATGACATGAACATTGCTTTAGCTCATGATTTGAAAATGTAGCGATGAGTAGTAAGAACACTCAACACTGTAAAACTGGATTCAGAACAGGAAACATCAGAAAGCTCAACAGGTCTCCTATGAGGACAAATGGGTCTGAGTTCTTATGGTTAAAGTCCATCCTCAGAACATTGTGAAGCTTGTAAAACTTTACTCATGCAATATTGTTTCATCTCTGCTGCATAAAATTTGTAGCTGAGAATTTTTAGAAGATGGACATGTTCTCTGTTTACCGGTCGATCTACGCTCCAACCCTCAGCTGTGGTCATGAGCTTTGGGTAATGACTGAAAGAACAAGATCATACAAATACAAGCGGCTGAAATGAGTTTCCTCAGCAGGGTGGCCAGGCTCTCCCTTAGAGACAAGGTGAGGAGCTCGGTCATCCGGGAGGAGCCACATCAAGAGGAGTCAGTTGAGGTGGTTCGGGCACCTGGCGAGGATGCCTCCCAGGTGCCTCCCTGGGGAGGTGTTCTGGGCATATCCAACCGGGCCGACCCAGGACACGCTGGAGGGATTATATCTCTCGGCTGGCCTGGGAACGACTCGGGATCCCCCCAGATGAGCTGGTGGAAGTGGCTGGGGAGAGGGCGGTCTGGGCTTCTCTGCTAAAGCTGATGCCCCCAGACCTGGACCCGGATAAGTGGATGATGACGAGACGACGACGACGAATTTTTAGAATATATTTGACAACATCATCATCGTTGTCACCAACTCATCATAAAAAGGCTGCTATTTACCCTCTAATGTACAATTTGATCAGAAAGAAGCCAAAATGAAAATGACTCTGATGATTACTCTGGCCTGGTGATAAGGACAAAGAGAGTTATTGTTTATCAGATTTTTCTGAAGTGTCCCATGTCCCTCGAGCCAAAAGTTGTTTACATATTTTCTGGACAATTGAGCGCACCTGTCTATAAGCCACTCTGACAGGGTCCAATGTGATGACGCTGAATGTATCGGTGGCACGGAGCTTGCTAGCTTGTAAAAAGCTAATGAGCTTTGTGCCCGATACATGAGAAACACAACAGTGGTTAAGTTCAAAGCATCAGAAAAAAATAGCGGCTTATAGTCTGGAAAATATGGTATTTTGGTACGACAGTTGTGGAGTTATTACTCAGTTTATTTTGAGGACTGTTTCAGGTGATACAGTTCAGTAATGAAAACAAAGTCCAGACTTGCAACCTTCGTCTACATCTGAGGAAGCCCTGCAGGACTCCTGTCTCGCAGTTTGTGAAAGATGCTCATTTCTGAAATGTAAAGTTGCCACAATTTGTGACCAACTTGCTTTTAAAAAACTGTCTCCTGTTGAAATGCTGTGTGCAGCTTAAAGCAGCAACTATTGGGAGTATTGTTGGTTATTCTTTTTAAATCCACCATAGGACATGCAGCGTGGTGTTTTGGATGTAGTGGTGTTGAGCCACAGTACCTGAAATTTAAAGACTGCACTAAGAGAGACATTTCCTGGACAGTCAGAGTTGGAAATTGGATCCCTGGTGATGAATAACACAGAAAAGGATCATGAATCCATCATCTGATGCAACACCGTGCTGTGGCAGTGGACTTTATTTCAGTGACTGAATATCTGAGCTGCTTTTTCACCCATGACTTTCTTCCTTCTTGATTTTGATCTGAAGATATGAACAGATTATTATTTTATTTTTTTAGTAAAAATGTGTAATGTCTACTATGAGTTTAAATGATAAAATCCATAAACAGACTTGTCCATTCACACTTCTGCACGTGGCTGTTTGGCCCGCAGTGTAAAGCACTGTGGCATTATGCATCTTCTAATTTCATATGCAGTGATTATTACAGCGGGGAATGCTGGGAATAGTTTTGATTGGAGCCTGCAGAGTAAATGAATCGTCCTGCAACCGCACAACAGTCTCTGGGCGAGAATGAATTAGACTGATTGAACACCTCGATAAGTGGGAGTCCGACTACACACACACACACACACACACCCATGCAGGGAGACGCTCCTTCCATCACTCGCACACAAGCACAGTCTCCATCATACGCACAAACGCGATCAATTTACACATCAGGCAGGGTATTGATCAGGCTATTTGCTGCTCGGGTCCCCTGCCATGGCCTTTCAATTAAGCAGGGAAAAGACAGAGAGAAGGGAGGGCTGAAATATGGATGAGATGATAAACAAAATGATTAACCTGTAACTCTTCCCTGCATTTTGTATTATTTAGATTTTGTCAAAAGTTCAATTGAGATATTTGGTTGTATTGTATCTAATTGTGTTGAGGGCAGATCCTCCTCCATCCAGTGCTGTTGGAAGTGTGAACTTTTTAAAGTGGGTTTATTTAATGCTACTGATTGTGAGTGTGTTGAAGAAAAGATAAGGACTGAGCTGCATTTCAGGAAGACATTAAATACTAATATTAAACTAATATTTGAAACTGTCTGAGAAGGAAACCTGGAGACACACAAAATAAAGACAACCCTCAGACAGTGTCCTCAGGTTCAAGGGTCAGACCCGCCTCCTCACTCCTCCCCTCATATCCAAATATGGTCACATCTGGCTCCAAACAACCAACATTCAAGTTGTCACAAAGAGTCCACAAACCAGCCGGTGATGTCATGTTAACTTTGTCCATCCTGTAAACAGTCTGTGGTTTTTTTGACACTTTTTTTGAATTGAAACATTAAAATACCAGTGAGCGGTCTTCTCTTAATCGTACCGTGGTGTATACCCTCAAAGGAGAACACACACAGGTTGCAAATACAGTAATCCCTCCTTGAATATCTGCATCATAGAAACCATATCTTCATCTGGTTGTTTTTATATATTTAAGCCCTTGTAAACATTTCCCACACAGTTATACAGTATATATACTTTGTGTAAAACCCTTCATAGTCTCTTAGATATTAGGTAAGAGTCGTTGAAATGATTTCTGTAAACACACTGTATATACAGTACGCACAATATCATCCTGTGTATGAAATCATCTGGGCTGCTGCTTAGCTCGATCTGAGCCAATCATGTGCAGCAGTTTCTCATCCATCCACCAAGAACATCCCATGTATGAACTATAATGATGCGATATAGTGAGGGATTACTGTACTCTACTCATATATTCTAAAAACTGTGTCTCAGTCCTCAGACCTACAAGCAGGTGTAGAGCTGCAGGCGACTGTTGCACTGCTGGACATGCATGTGCACAAAGGAAGTTAAGTGCAGAGTCGTATTCTCATCCAAATTCAAAATATGACAATTTCCGTGATGAAAATACAGATGGAAAGTGGAAAGAATCATTGCACACACATGATTGTAAATCCTCTAATAATGGCAGGGTAATGATCATGCAACTTAAATGATTCAGCAAAACAGCATTAGATCCATGTAGGTGTCCAACTGATTGGAGAGGATTTTGTGACAGTGCACTTGTCAAATTTAATGGACAACATTCAGGTGAAGTTTCTGGAAAATGTATAAAGTTCATGCTACAGTAGTATTATATAGTAAAAGTATTCAATGTAAGTAGAAACATGGAGTGTTCATTTCTTTTTGTGAAATGATGTATGGATAGAGAAGCTGGCAACAATGGTGGTTCGACCAAAACAAAAAATGTCAGTGTCTCAAGAACTTGTCATGTGTCTTTGAGGGTCAATCACAGTTTGACTACGACGTCCCATGCTGTTCACAATCAACTTATTGCCCACTGAGGCATGGTATTCCCCTCTTCTTTAAGGGCCACACTCACACTTACTGTAGCTCTGGGGTGCAGGGTTACGATCCTTTTCTCTGGCATTCAGCTGTGGAGAAAGTGCAGCCTCTTCATCTGAGATACCCCAGCCTCCGGTAGCTGATGCTTTCTTGATGAGCTGGGGAACTGTCATCGATGAAGATAAAATCAGGCCTGTGCTGCTCAGGATTAATGATGGTCGTGTCGGCTTGTCTCAGTACCATGCACCAGCTGTAGGGCAGATAGACACACCTTGCCACACTGTAACACCACCACCTCCAAGGGCCTGTCTGGTGATAACAGCAGCTGATGGACGTTGTGCTCCAACAGTGTTGGCAGCCATCATTTCTGCTCAAAGTGAATCAACTTTCATCAGAGAACAGCGCTGAGGCCCACAGGTTAGTTGTCCACCGCAAATACTCCCTGGCCCACGCAAGATGATGCTGCCTGATGGTGTGGTCACTTGCAGGTCATCTAGCATGCAGGCCATGCTGATGTAAGCGGTTTTGAATGGACACTCGGGTGCCTCTCACCTCCCTCAAATGTGTCTGGAAAGGAAAGGCGTCTGCCATCCAGCTCTGCAGGGTACTGTCCACAATGGAGCGGGCATCCAGTGTGACCAAAACACATCCACTTCTGTGCCTTTCTGTGACTCTTCCAGTCCATCAGCATCTCTGCTGCAACCTGCTGATGACACTCTGTGACACTCTCAGCTCAGTGGCCACGCCCCTCTGAGGACTTCCTGTTGGAGGCCTTGTCGGACGGTGGTCTGTCTGTTAGAGACCAGCAGGTGCTTCAGTCAGTACAGAGACATCATTTAGTTCACCTGTAAAAGTTATACTGCATTTTTGGTGCATTGTGGAATTTTACCTGGAAGTAGAGTATGTTTTTGTGAGTGAGTAGAGCTTATTTTTTCTCTTTGTAACCATTATAATCTTAAATTTTATGATTGCTACAATTATACAGTTTTCATCTTAAGGATGACTATACTGTGGCAACAGTACAAAGACTAGGCTCTAATGGTAATAATTTCTGATACCGTTGTTGTTGATATTATTATTATTATTGATTTATTTAGGAACCTGATGCCAAAAAAATGTCACACAGATGACTTGTTTTGTTTTAAATTTAGACACACATTACAACAACTTGCAGACTTTAATGTTGGTATGACAAGGATTAAACATCTTTCTTTTTTTGGCACCTGAGGATCCAGCCCCATTGGCCTGTGTCTAAGTCCAGCATATGGTATAAAACTATATATGATGTCACTTCCTGTATTGGAAAAATGTTGCCAATTGCAATATCTTCACCTAAGTATTTGATGAAAAAAACAACAAGTTAATAGTAGGCTATACTAAATATAATTGCGAGGCTACAAGTGAAAACATGTAAACTCCACACAGAAAGTCGTCAGAAAACAGATGTGGGTTTGAACCATGTTGCTGTGAAGTGACAGCCTTGACCAACTGAGGTTCAGTGCTGATTATTTCCAATAAAATTCAAAGTGTTAATTCTGAAGTGTGTTGTCAGCGAGGGCTTGATTGCTACACAGCATATTAACAACTCTCCAATTAAGTTAAATCAAAAGTAGTTCCTGTTTAATGCTGCGTTTCATGCCCACCTCAACTTGTGTGCTGAGACTGTCACAGAGTACACAGGATCAGGATCAGGAAATACTTGTAGTGTTTATTCACATTTGTGAAAGTTGTAAGATTATACAGCCACAGAGGGCTGAAGAACTGAAGGGCTGTGATGTCCAGTGGTATCCACAGCATCCAGGACATGGCGTGGAGGAAGATGCTTTTATGTGTTTGATTGGTTTGGGTTTGTATAGTTGGGGCGGTGAGCGATTGTCAGCGATGGAAATATCAGCTTCTAAAAGCATATCAGCTTCTTTAACAGTTTTCCTTCGTTATAAACATGATGTTTTTACAGTGGAGCTCAGACCAGTTTACTACAATCATGGGAGGAACAGTGGGATGGTGACGGCAGCCGCTGTGAGTATAGGCAGTGATAAACCTTGAAGATAACTGGGTTTGATGTCACTGTTGATATTGTAACTTCCACCTCCTGGTTATTTGTTACATTGACAAGTTGGTTGATATTTAAAAAGCTGCAGTATTTTCTACAGGAAGTACCACTGCTGCAAACAGCAGCCTCCCTGTGGTACTGTTAGATGTTTGGTTCAGGATAAGTTTGTCTTAACACTGATGGTGATTCACACACACACACACACACACACACACACACACACACACACAGTTGTATTTCCGTCATTACAGAACACTTCACAGCACAGACCTGCAGACCATTTCTGTATTTTCACACAAACATGTCAGTAGTTAAATATGTGTAAGAGGCTCTGAGTGTTACAGAAGAAAAAAAAAACAACAAAAAAAAACTGGTGAATGCCACAATCTTTCAAACTTTTTTTTTTTTTTTTAAAAGTGGAATTTAAGAAGAAATTTCTTCTTAAACCTCTGAGTTCAAGCTGAACCACTTGGTCGAGCATGTTTCAAGGAACTAGATGTTACAAATGTGCCAGAGGCTACGTTCACACTGCAGCTAAAGTCACCCAAATCTGATTTTTTTGCCCTTATGTGACCTGTATCTGATCTTTTCATGACAGTCTGAACAACACAGATCCGATTTTTTCAAATGTGACCCAGGCCACTTGGATATGTGTGTGGTCCTAAATCAGATACGTATCTGATCTTTTGCCATGCGACTTCTGTCTGAACGGCCATGTCGCATTTATCCGACCTACACGTCATAATACGCAACAAACGTCTTTAATCTGCGTAACTCCGTATCATTAAAGCCTCTCCCATCACTGTCCCCCCACTCCGGGCTACGACCCCTCACCCATGTGTTTCTCTGAATGGATGTTGCCACTGCCCCACAAAACACCACGGCCAAAAACTTGACTCTCTTCCTTTTCAACTTTCTTCTTCAAATCTGGTTGTACATGCGGTTGGACAACAACGTTAGAATCATAAAATCCGCTGCACCGTTATCGTCCATGTTTACTTCCGCAAACACTGAAGTGCGCTCGCTGCATGGCGTCGTTATGTCCTCTTCTGCGCATGCGGGACACTTTTGGGTCGTATTTAAGTTCACATGGGAGATCACATACAAGTCGCATTGAATTGTAAATGTGAACGAACTCGCAAAAAAAATTGGATTTCACAAAAAAATCCGAATTGAGCATGAAGCCCTGCAGTGTGAACGTAGACAGACTTAACCGGAGTCATTTCGACCTCTGGACTGAGGTATGTGTCACGTTGAAGGACAGAGATCAGGCAAACAAATGTTTTGTGAGTTTTGCTTCTTTTTTGATGTGATTAAAGGCAGAACAGGAGCTGGTGAATGACACCCAGTGTCATTTAATATGAACTAAAATATAAAAATATTTGCACTGCTAAACTAAACTTTTTTCTTCCTTGCTCAGTATGATAAAAACAAATATGTTAGTAATGGAAATAAAAAAGTACATTTTCAGAAATATTGTGTTTTCTTGTACTACTTGAACACTGAAGTTACCCTCCTATGAGTTGTCAATATGAGTCGTGGTGCTCACTCAGTGTGAGTTTGAGACCCCTGCTTTACATTGGCTTCCATTCATTTCCTGGAGACTAACGTGAACCCTCATCTCTTATACCATCCTCTACCTTTAATCAGGTTATTTACAATTCAGTTTAATTACTGAAGTAATTAAACAATTAAGACTTCACATCCCTTTGGGGACAAATAACCAAGTCCCCACAATGTATGTGTTTGATCAGATATCTGTCCCCACAACATGCAGCATGGATGTTCATTCACAGTCGCCCTGTTTGGTGTCTTTTGATGGTGATGTGAATAAATGGCTAAATACACACGCACACCAACTGCACTCTCCTGCAACATTAATGCAACAGAATTGACCCTTACGTGAACTCTGCAGTAAAACGTGTGTGAGTGTGTGTCAATGTTTATGTCTGCATGTGTGTGTGATGTGTGTGTGTGTATGTGTGTGCGTGTCAAGGCTTGTACAAAGTGCCCTCCATAGCCGAGTCATGTCTCTTAAACCTCCCAAGCAAGCCGAAGGGAGACAGAACGTCTCACATCAATTATTGAACCACAGAAAAAAAAAGAAAGGAGGATGATGGAAAGATAGAAGGATGGAGGGATGGAGGGAGAGAGAGTGAGAAAGTGATGTAGGAAAATCAGATGACAGAGGGACGTGGAGGAGAGAGGGATTGATGGATGGACAGAGACAAGAAAAGGACAGGACCGTGTGACTCATAAGGAGAGTGTTTAATTCATGGTTTGGGTGCGAAAAAAAAGGAGTGTTTAAATATTAACATCTGTATAAAATGTTTTCAACTTGACCTCATCGCTCATGCACACTCAGGTCACGAAAAAGTAGACTGTTAAGAGCCGGAGGCAAACACAGAGGAAGTGACATTTTTGGACGGTGAAAAATTGTGGTTTTTTATTCATCTACAAACTGGTTATCAGGGAGAAGATAAACAGGCTTTTACTGACTTTTATTTGAAGGTATATTAGAGGGTTTTTTCCAAGAGAAAAGATGGTGGTGCAAAAGAGAGGTACATTTCATCTCTTCAATTTTTAACTTTCAGTGATTGCTGGCAACATTAAAACATCTTAACATGAAGTAAAGCTGAGATATGTGGCCTGGAGTGCATCTGAACAGTTTCATTTTTCTACTAAAAGTCACAAAAAGAGAGTAAAAAAAGAAAATGTAGAAAAAAAGCTGAGAAAAGCCTGAAGAAATGGCAAACCAACATAAATGCTTTTACATAAAACATATTTTGCTGTGATTTACAGCTTGAGAAATGCAGTGAACGTGGCCATCTGTTCCCAGCACCTCTGAAATCACCGCTCAGCCTCATCCCTGCACAACAGATTCCTCATGTGTGTCTATTCACTGACTGTGTCAAAGTGATGTACCTGACAATATGACCCATTTCATCATCTCTTTAGCTTGACTGTAATTGGAATCATGAGTTTCTTTTTACTTCCTGATGAAGATATAATAACATAACATAATAACACATATATAATGTCTGTATTTTGGGGAGAAACAGGTGCTTTGCTTTTTCCTGGTGTGAAGTGAAACACACAGGGACTTTAAGATTTTCAGATTACAATCAACAACATTCACCTTGTTTTTCCAGTGAGGCCTTGTTGAAACCGATAATGTAATAACAGCCGATAATGTAATACATTTGCCCTTTAATAGGCCAATAATGTAATAAAAATCCTGAACCGATTATGTAATAACTTTTGGCTAATAACGTTATAATTTATTACCTAATACTATTACGTAATAATTTATTACATTATTGGTTCAGTTATTACATTGGCAAAGTTTTTTTTTCTTTTACCAGGCCAATAACATAACAAGCAGCTACTAACGTAATAAATTATTACGTTATTAGCCAAAAGTTATCACGTTATTGGCCAGTTATTACATTATTGACCTATTTCATTTCAAAAAGGACAAGTTTATTACGTTATCAGCTGTTATTACATTATTGGCTTCAACAGGGCTTGAACTGAAATTGATTACATTATTAGCTGCTTGCTACGTTATTGGTCTGGTGAAAGAAAAATAACTTATTAATGTAATTAAAATTATTAATTATTAAAAAAACTTAATGATGTAATAACTGGCCAATAATGTAATAAGTAATAAGTCCTGAAACGATAACGTAATAATTTCTGACCTTATTGGCCAACAATTATTACATTATCGGTTCAGAACTTTTATTGCGTTATTGGCCAGTTATTACATTATCGGCTGTTATTACGTTATCGGCTGTTACTACATTATCGGCTGTTACTACATTTTTGGCTTCAACAGGCCTTGAACTGAAGAAAAATATTTTTTTTTCTCTTTGTTTTATTTTAACAGGGAGATTTAGTTTTATGAGGTAAGACGAAAAGTGACATCAGTGTGTAGATCTATGCAGACTGTACCATAATGACACTAAATCAGACAATCCACAATATGAATGAAAAGATTATGGAGCAAAGCCTGCTGAAGAACAAACAAAGCTCTCTTAATGTGAACAAGCTGCGGTGAAATGATATATTCTTTAAGTGAAGATCATTGAAACAGTCCACTGACACGCAGCACTACGTATCCTCATGTGGACTGCTGTAAAACTTTTCCTCACACACCTGCTCTTTTATAGATGTGAAGATCCGTCTCTGTACAAGAAACAAATGAAGAGGTGTGTGTGTGGATGTGTGCGCCGTGCAGGAGTGTCACGTGCACACACTGTATATCTGCGTTTGCACTGTCGAGCTCAGTAGTGAAAGAGTGATTGTGAAGCGATTGTGATGATAAATGTGTACATCCCGAGCAGATGTCTTTGGAATAAATCAAGCGTGCTATTACTCTGACCTTGATGAATGACACATCACACTTAAAAATGCAGATTTGAGCAAAATGGCTTCATATAGATAAAAAACAGTGTGAGTGTGTGTGTGTGTGTGTGTGGAGGGTGGGGCTCTGAGGAGTGGTGGAGAAAGAAAGCACACATGTATCACTGCTTGTATGCAGGTGCAGTTTTTAATGATGACTTGTCTCCTCTTAAGGGAGAGGAAGAGTAATATATGATGTAAATGCAAATAATTTTTTTAATTTTTTTTTAAAGACAAAAAAAAAAAATCACCTTTGCCCAGTGAAGATTAAAATTTCAATGGTTCATGAACTCAATTTCATACAAGTGATTAAGTCCTTTATTTTGTAGACACAGTCAAACCAAGTGTTTGTAATATGAAAATGCATGTTTTGGCACTAAGTCAACTCTGTGGCAACACAATTTAGCAAAAGATCAGTTCTCATTTATTGATGCTCAACAGTCCTGAAAATATACAGAGAAAACTAAATTAAAACAGCTGAGAGATAATCAGTGTATGATCAGGAAATAAAGGTTGTGAGATAAAACGCAACCTTAATGAAGTGCCAGGATTTACATTTTGTTGCCTTAACAGACAAAAAAGAAAAAAAGAAAGAGGATTTCCAGTGCACAAGCAAACAAACAGACATTACATGTGTAATGTTGTCTGACTCGAAATTTCTTATCTCAGCCTTAATCTGTACAGAGCTGCTGTGAATCACTGCATTTACTTTGTGTTGCTCATTTTTATTTATTTCTAACAACACGAAAACAGCGTCAACTCTCCACAAACATGCACTTAAAAACTCATCCACAAACAATTTTTATTAAGATTCTAACATTTCCCAGTGTTTTCTTATCTGGGATCAGTTCTTAGGTCAACAAACACTCTGCTAACACTTCAGGTGACAACATGAGGACACACCTCCAGACCCAGACCCGGGACCAACAGCAGACCTGCTGTTCAAGTTCAACAGCAGTTTGCAGATAAAGATTTAAAAATAATTTAGCTTTTCTAATGGGATTTATTATAGCTGGCCATTAATGTGAAGAAGGAAACTCACCATCAGTTCATGTATACTTTTCTTTTTTGTCATTTAGTTTTAATGTCTTTAAGTGGACAGAGGTTGTGGTCAGTGGTGAGGTTATCTGGAGAAACGTTTGGGACGTTGTTGCCTGGTTCTCCAGAGTTAATCTGAGATCAGTGGATCAGTACATTTTGAGATAGGAGATGAAGACAAGGTCCACGTCTGAGTCCAGACTCTGGGAATTCATCCGTCTAAGAAAAAAGGTACAAACATTTTGTCTGCGTCAGATTATTTCAATCTGATTTTTTCACTTCTTCCAGAGAATTTAGAAGAATAACGTCTGTCAGGGTAACTAAGAAGTGTTGTGTTTATCCACAGCAGATAGATTGTACTCCTCTCCACCACAGAGCCCCACTGTTATCCACAAACTGCTCGAACTCCAAAAACAGACACAGGGTGTCACAGGGTAACATGGACCTTGATTGTTATGAACACTCACTATTGTGTTTTTGGACTCAGTGAAACTCAGTGAACACCAAACTGAAAACAGTCCCCAACAAAAGCACTGTTTACTCTGAAATAAAGAATCACTTAAATCTACTGATCTACTCAGTCCTGGGAATCACTGAGCTTCAAACTGAAAAACTCCAACAACACATTTCTCACTAAAAATCAAGAATTGTCTCGTTAGGAACCAGTGGGCGGAGCAACAGGAGGTTGAGGTCAGGAAGTCTTTTCAAGGAAATAACTGATGACAAGAATCAAAGAAAAATGTATATGGAGATCAGTCCCATCGTTTACATCATCATCACTGAAACTATTGAAGCCAATAATGTAATAACAGTCGATAAGGTAATAAATTTGGCCTTTTTGAAATGTAATAGGCCAATAATGTAATAAGTAGCCAATAACGTAAGAAATTATTACGGTATTGGCCAAAAGTTAGTGTTGAAGCCAATAATGTAATAAAAACCGAAAGCGTAATAACAGTATTGATTTATTACATTATTGGCTCAGTTATTACGTTATTGGCCTGGTAAAAGAAAAAAAAATTGCAGATGTAATAAGCAGCCAATAACGTAATAAATTAATACATTATTGGCCAAAAATTATTACATTATCGGTTCAGGACTTTTATTACATTACTGGCCTATTACATTTCAAAAAGGGCAAATTTATTACGTTATCGACTGTTATTACATTATTGGCTTCAACAGTTATTACATTATGGGTTCAGGACTTCTATTACGTTACTGGCCTATTACATTTCAAAAAAGGCAAATTTATTACGTTATCGGCTGCTACTACGTTATCGGATGTTACTACGTTATTGGCTGTTATTACATTATTGGCTTCAACAGTTATTACATTATCGGTTCAGGGCTTTTATTATTTTATTGGCCACTTATTACCTTATTGGCCTATTACATTTCAAAAAAGGCAAATTTATTACGTTATCGGCTGTTATTACATTATCAGCTGTTACTACGTTATCGGCTGTTACTACATTATTGCTTCAACACCGGTATTTAAAAACATGTTGAGGAGATGAGTTGATGCTGTATTCTGCTACAGTTCATACATCTTGTAAAGGCCACCGGCAGGCAGATTCGATATGATGCTCACCTCCTGTTGAGCAGCCCACATCACACTGCCAAACACTGTCTGGTTCCTGGTGATGTGTCTGAGCAGCATGATGAAATCCTCCCTCACTGTCAAACTCAATCTCTCTCTGCGAGTACTGTTTAACACTGAGTGGACCTACCCACTCACATTTCTACTACACTTTTTTGTGCTCTTTTACTTAAAGTGACAGACAACAGGCTTCTGAGCAAGTTACACATTCAAAACTCATCATTGCAGCTGTCAAAAAAAAAAAAGTCAGGCACAGTGTCCTGGAAGCTTTTTTTTATTTTTTTATTTTTTATTCATCTTGCCAGTGAAATGTACAGTACATGATTTGTGTCAAACCATCACGGAGTTGCATCATTTATGTAAATCTGTCTTTTTATCATGTCTCTGATTCTGGTAGTGATGCATGTTTGGTTTTAATATTACACATAAACACACAGCACATAGATCTCACAGGAAAGATGATAGCTGCTCTCTATTTATAGCTTTTCATCATTTAAATGTTGATTACACTTTTCTTCTAATGCCACAGTTTCATATTCATTCATATCCTCTCTGCCTCTGTGATTACATTATCAATACATGGACTTGATTCTGAGCTCAGTGTGTATGATTTTATGGACGACTTCAGGCAGCTATAAGGTAATAATCATATGAGTTCATGTCAGTATCAGTGTCAGTCGTTAGAAAAAAGACAGAACAATGGAGACATTATCCTCACTCAACCTCTCTCCCTCACACACAAGTTGTGCAGCTCAGATTGCCTGGTATTTACCAGTCATGTCGGACAGATGGATCTCACTGAGTCATTCGCCCTCTTTACACAGTCTGTGTGTGTGTGTGTGTGTGTGTGTGTGTGTGTGTGTGTGTGTGTGTGTGCGTGAAAGCATGTTGCTTTGATCAGATGTTGACA
>OOFC01024469.1:5975-17015 GCA_900323345.1 Pseudochromis fuscus | reverse complement strand
GTTCCAAGTAGGAACAAAATTAAATTTAGTGAGTACCGGGTACCCATAAAAAAATTATAATTTCAGTTCTGCTTATCGGTTCCTAGATGCGCTCATTTTACACAACGGCTGCAAACGGACTTTAGATATCTGCCAGGACCTGTCTGTTACGTAGCTAACACGTCATGTGACGCCGCATGGCAACAGGAAATGGACCGGGGGAAAGCGGTCGAAAGTTTCCCCTTTTCCACTGTTAACTCAATTATGTTGTAACTAGAATATTTGTGAAAAAAACATTTTTGTCATGGACTGATAGTAACAGGGTAACAGTAGGTTGTTAACAGCAGCTAGCTTGCTAGTGGCCGGTTGTTGTGAACCGGTGACCTATGCAGTGACGTACTGACCTTTTACGGTGACGTGGCCCCAACTTGGCTCCTTGCCAGTGGAAAAGCAAACCGGTTCATAGGAGAAACAGGATCTGAACCAACTAACCACCAGGACTAGCATCAGCACGGAACTAGCACCCGTTCTTGTTCGGTGGAAAAAACAAACAAACAACAAAAAGGATTCATTTTAGTGGAGAGAGCGACCAATGTGAAAAATCCAACACGTCTGGGAAATTAATATGTTAAATATACATTTGGCTTCCTGTTTTTTTGTTTTTGGAATCGAAATAAGGAATCGTTAGGAACCGGAATCGATAAGCAGAACCGAAATGAGAATCTGATTCATAAAAATCCTAACGATACCCATCCCTAATCAGATGTATAGTTTGTTTTATTTGAAAACCTTCAATAAATTCCTTAAAACATCTGAACACTGTAGCTTTCTAGCAAATACTATTCAGACAGGAGTCCATACAGGAATATGTGGACCGTAAACCACAGTGTGTCGCTATGATGAAGAAACATGCCCCCCAGGAGTGTAGTAATGTATTGTATTGAAAAAAACATCTGCTTTTACTTTACTTTTACACAGTTTATTGCAGTATGAATGAAATATATTAAGTTTCAGGAAAAACCACAGGTGCTAATTGACTGTGAGCCAACAGTTTAGACCATCACCGAGCCACCAAATAGAGAGTGAAGATGAGAAGTGTGGGAGTGTGTTCGACACTGAGTTATTGATGACACAGTAATTCTTTAATTCTTTTTTTAGGCAGTATCTGGTTTACCCATAACCATTTAACCATTGCACATTTCATATCCTAATTCAAACCACTGAGAACATTCCTGTCACATGATAACCACTTGTCACTTACTGGCTATTGCACAATAATGTGCTCGGTATGAAAGGAGGAAACATTTTTGTGCTCCTACCTTTGTGCGTTTTCTGCGACTGTGCTTATGTAACTTTCTGGAAGGAGTATGGTGCAACTTTGTGAAATCTTCAGTCTTTTTTTTCTGCCTCAGACAGGTCTTTGGTTTCCTTGTTTTCATTTGTTTCAAACGGGCACCCATTGTTATTGGCTTTTAGGAACATGATTTGATATCAGAAGTGCAGGTCACAACTAAAAAAATATCTGTGAATGATTACCACCTTGTACTGTCGCACACAGTGAGGATCAGAGTAAATCATTGACTTGGCTGAGAAAAACAACATCAGGAAGTTTTGAGTTTATTCAGGAATCTACCATGAAAAGCTTTTATCTTCTCTTTTCTTTTTTTAATGAAAATAATTTGCAATTATTTTTCTATGTACTGGTTTATGTTATTTTTTAAAAAATAAATCTGTGAATTAAATGTATCAGTTTATAATCATGTCAAAGTAAAACCTGACACTGTGGTGTCTGTACAGTCCTGACATTTGAATTGCTGTTTGTTTGTATGATTAATGAATTCACCTTTGTTGAAACTGTGATCTGTGGTGTATTTTAATAAAGATTTAATTATAAAAAAAAAGTGCTGTGTGAAGTATTTTATTCAGATGTTTTTTGCACACATAAAGATTATATTTCAGTTATGACAGTTTATGGACATTTGTAACACACGTGCAGATATAATATCACATTTATATACATTAAATTGAGTTTCAGGTGCTGTACACACAGATGCAGACAAGTATTGACATTGCTGTGCTTTTATGTGACAAATGGAGCCCACGTTAACAGCTGCAGACTGTTTATGGTGTAATTCAGCCTCTAACTGCTTCTCGGTGTTTGAAGATGTCGTGACGCATTAGCTGGTTTTTATTTCTTCCTGTGATGAAATAATGGAGTCACATCCTTCCTTCATTGGAGTGATTAAGATAAAATAGCTGCTCTTTCTCTTTCTCTTCACAGTTTACTTTCTGTTTCTTGAAAATAACCAGAATTGTGCAAAAAGCCATGACACACCTGAACACCTCCTGCTACCATGTTACTGATTAAGAGGTGAACAATGCTTAACTGTGATGTGGTGTGACTGTTGAAAATTCTTTTTAATATCAAACTGATCAGTAAACAATGATGTGACACATTATGATAAGTGAGCAAATTATACATTTTGATGTAGTTTTAAGATCTTTATGCTTTATAGCAGGGGTTCTCAACTTGTGCCATGGAGGGGCGAGAACCCGCAGGTTTTCTTTCCAGCCGGTCTCTAAAGCAGGTGATTTTAATGATCAACACCTCCTTTAATTTGAGGGAAGGAGCTCATCAGTGAGATCAGCTGCTGGAGAGATGGTTTGAAAGAAAACCTGCAGGGTCTCGGCCTCCATGGCACAAGTTGAGAACCCCTGATTTCGAGCCTCCAAACCTTAAATATCTCAGGCTTGCCACCTACTGGACAAACATCGCAACAACAGGTCATTCAGTCCTGTAATCTACATTAATTGTTGATTAGTGAGATTGGCTATGGCTGAGAGCTCCAAAATAAAAGTCAAAAGCTTTGAATTGTGACCCTTTTATTTTGATATAATATTCAGTAGTGATGCATCCTGTAATTTGTAAAATTGAGCGCAATCTTTTTTTTCTTGAGAGAGTTTTGTTGCACTCTTTCACTCAAATGCCAAATGTATTCCTGTGAGATCACTGATGTTCTTCATACGTGTACATAAATGATGGGAAATGTCACAGCACAGTGAACTTTGTTGTGCACCTGGTCGTAAGTAAACACTTTACACTGTGAACTAAGATTGACCACAGAGTGAGGGGGAAGGAAGATAGAAAAAATGAAACAACAGTGACAGATTTGCAGCTACAATATACGTGCAAACAGGTTTTAGTTCTTTTGCGAACCATGAGAAGATGCTCTGCATAGTAGAGCAATTTACACACCCCAGTTAAAGCTTTAATTACATTTAAAGTGACACTTATAGGAAGTGGAGCGTAGGTGTGCAGGGTTCACAACTCAAAAACAACACCAGCAATTTAAGCATTGTGTCAAGTGTCACAACTAAAACATTTACACTGTAAATAAATGTACTTTTACAGGTGCTTTTCCCATATGTGTCCAGCAGAAAAAACACTTGTTGCCTGTAGTTTCATGATGTTGCTGATTAAGCAGCTGCTTGTGAGGGGTCACACTGCTCCTACTACTTGACTGTGTTCTCTCAAACCTCTTAGACTGTTTTATTTCATTCAAGGTTTTCTAGCTGGATGTGAAAATCACAAAATTAAATCAAATGTTTCCTTTACCCTAAACTTAGAAAAAACTATTTCTTCACAGTTTTACTTTGTGCGATGGGCTGTGAGACTTTATTTTGTGAAGTGTTGCTCTTGGTTCATATGGAGCAGCCACAGCTCACAGGCCCAAACAAAACCAAACCCAAACCCTACAACCCTGACACTCAGGTTATGATTATTTACACCATATTTCAAAGTTTTAACCCAATATTTTGTTGTGTGTACCTACAAAAATAAAAACAACTAGAAAATCTTAGGTAAACCAGCCCGTTTCACTGGGTTAAATGACGCCAGCATGTATAGTTAGTCAAACTTTGACCCAGTTGTGGGTTAAAACAACATTTCTATAACAGGGGATTCTGTATCTGCTTTATGCTTTTATTCTGAATACAGGAATGCTCACTTCCTGCCTTGCTGCCCTCTCTATCTGACTTTCTCATAGACTGTAGATCCTACAGTCTTTTCATCATCAGTCATCTCGACTGTATGTTTTACAGTCAAGATGAATTATTCCTGTAAGAGACTCCACTGGATCAATACAGGATTAAGTTTCAAATGATGTGGTAAATATTTCTTCAGGGCAGGAATAATGCTTCTGGGAAATGACACGCCAGCTTCAGCTCTGATTGTTGCAGCCAGCATCTTAAACCAGGCTGCAGAACAAGTTGGACAAGCAACTGTTGTTTGCTTTGACTGCTTCAAAGTGAAAACAAAGTGTAGATCAGGTCTCACGTTTTTAAAGAGACATGTATATTTTATTGTTGTTGATCAAAACAGTACAAACTGAATAAATGTATAGATCATCATTTTGAACATTCAGACAAACAAAGTGACACATTCACTGTTAGTGTTGTTAGGACCAGGTCCATCATAAGAAAGATTATGAGATGAAGCTTCAAAGTGTGTGTCATCTAAATGGAAAGCAATCGTTGTAAATGTCTCAATCACTTTTTATTTCTCCCGTGATGTTGCAAAGTTCTGATAAATATGAACATATTATAATAAAATATATGCAAAAGTCTGTCTAATGGAATAATAGGCAAGCACAGGAGTTAGTGAGAAACTGTTATTATATTGTATACAATCAAAATAACCCCTTTTATTAGTTTACACTAAATTGAGCAATACTATAAATGCATTTGTAATATCCACTGATAAGTGTAGTGAAGCTGACTCACACTTCCTGTGATTTTATGCAAATTTTTACATACTGAATTTAGATTGAGACAAGCAATAGCTCCAGCAATACATCACTACTTTTAATTATATTATATTTAATAATCTCCACTCAAGCCTCTATAAATAAACTGTTCTGTAAATAAAGTACAATCAGATACAGTAAACAAAAAGATCTAAATTCAGATTGATTACATAAATTACTTGCTTTTTTAAACCTTTATTTTAGAGCTTAACTTTTCTTCACATGTTTTTATTGTGTGGTTTTCAGCTTTCCTCACACTGACTGTAGCAAGCTTTACAAACTCAAAAGGTCATACCACACTCTAAGGTCACATCTTCTAAGCATCGTCAGTGAACGAGTGAAATGCAAAGTTTTGGGTTTTTTTTTCGCACAGGATATGCATCAACACTCCACATCAAGGGGCTCAGGAAGCACTGCTGCTGTGTATATACAGTATGTGAGAGACAGTGTATGCAGTCACTGCTGCAAGATGATGCTGCTCTGCTGGTCCATACTGCTGCCCTGTCTTTCTGTCGCTTCAGGTAGGTCCAATTAAATTATTTTAAAAATTGAGATTTGGATGTAGCTTGAGTCCGTCTGCAGCAGTGTTCTCTGGATCAGTGGTACACCACCTGTTAAATATTTTTACAGCTAATTAACCCCGTAACCAGCGCAAAGCAATTGTGGTTGAAAGGAAAGGACAAAGAAAGATGTAAAACACAGTGCTGTGCCATCAGTGACTGGTCTATTGAACTTTGTAACTACCATATTTTCCAGACTATTGAGTGCTAACCTGTCTATAAGCTGCTATTGAATTTATTCTAACAGTTTCATGTGGTCCACTCTGACCGGGTCTGATGTGACGAGGCTGAATGTATCGGTGGCACGGAGCTTGCTAGCTTGTTAAAAGCTAACGAGCTTTGTGCTGCCGATACTGAGCCACACCGAAGTTTAAGCTGCAGGGTTCAAAGTTGGAAAAAAGTAGCGGCCTATAGTCCGGAAAATACGGTACTCCAGACGTGTCAATTACAAATGTATGTGTGAATGTAATATGGAAAATATTCTTTGGCTGCTTTTTATAGTTAGGTTTTTATTTATAATAACTCCACTTGTTTGACCAGGATCTGTTCATTTTTTAACAAACTTCTAAATAAACAAAAGTGTTACTGATTCACAGGCCAATTACAGCACTACTGACACTTTTACTCTGATAATGACATCATGACACAAATTTTGATTTTAAAAATACGGTAATAAAATCCAGAACCTATTAAGATTCTTTTCCAAACAGGAAGAAAAAAAACAACAATTTTGAGTGGAAGGAGACTTTAAAGTTTGTCAACATTGTATTAGATTGCATTGAATTGCATTGAATTTGTATCCAACTATTCTTTTTAACATGTCAAAGTTACAAATTGCCAACATTGCACTGAACTTGCAATTTTGTGTGTTTTAATTTAGTGAGAAACCTTAAGATTTTTGCATTGATGCTACTTTTTAAACGGATTAAAGAAAATCCCATGTACCCCCTACAGTACTTTCAAGTACCCCCAGGGGTACACATACCCCCATTTGAGAGCCACTGCTCTGGATCAGCTGAGCCAACGCAAAATACTTTCTTCATTTTAGTGTCTTGATCTTCATCTCTTGATCTGGATACAGACTCAGACATAATTACACTGATATTTAGTGCTTCAGTAACATAGATGTCTGTGTGTAGTGTGTGTTTTAAGGGCCTCTGGTGACAGATTGTTTTTATTTTACAGCAAAGGACACTGTAATGTACATAAAGTCTGGCGACAACGTCACCTTGAGGTGCTCCCCCGAAGACTGTCCCCAGAAGACTGATGGATACGTAGGGATGTATATGTATTACGAATATATTGAAAAGGAGGAGGTGCTGTTCTCTCAGAATAAAACAGGATCATTTGACAAAATCATAGCAAGAGGGAGATTCAGGAGCAGAATTCAGACAAACAGATCTCTCCACAATCACATCATCACCATCAACAAAGTGAACGCCAACGACTCCGGCGTCTACTTCTGCTTCTACAAGAAAACAGTCAGAGGTGAAGGAGTCCAGTGCAAAACCTACATCGTTTTTGTAAGAGGTGAGTTTTTTCCTCTATTTTTCTTGGCATGAATGGAGGCTGAATGCGACACAGAGTCACTCACTGCTCTAAAATTCTTATAACATCAATCAAAGATAAAGAGCACATAAAAAATATGGTATTAACAACAACAATAATGCAAATTGTAACAATAATCACTATAAATATTAATAGTATGTGGCCAAATTTTGTTGACTTTTGTAGGTTTACCTCTGGAATACCTGGCTCGTGCTTATTATATATTATTTTTTACATTTTGTGCTCCTGAATCTGATTGTTAAAGTATTGTCCATTCAGAGCCGTTTCCTATGTGTGGCTTTATGTGTATTTTATTGATTTATTATTAGAGGATTCAGAACTCTACATTTATAAGGTTAAAAAAGTTTGGTTAAAGCTGTGACACGGTTATTGTTACCATGCAGGATCTCAAACCTTCAGTCAGTACTTTTTCTGTGTGCTGTAACCCATATTTGTCTTTATTTCACACAGGAGAGATGCATTGTCCCCAACCAGAAAATGTAGAGAGGATCACTGCATATGAAACAAGTTCTCCTCTGGTTGTAATCGTCATCATCTGCGCCATCACCACTCTGGTGACCATAATCTTCATCCTGCTGGTCGTCCCGAGGGTGAGCTCACTCTTGTTTTCTCACCATTTTTTCCTCTGATTTAATTTGATGAAGTTCTCCACACTGTCCTGGAGAGCAGCAGTGGTTACCTCGCGTGTCTACAGATGTTGTAAACTATTTATCTGTCAATCATGCATCATCCAAAACCACCTAACTGCTGCAGTCATGAATAACCAGCTCGAGCTCACAGGCTGATTACATCTAAAACCAATGCACGCACTGCTTGTATCTACAATGCAGGCGTAGATGAAGCGTTGATTAGTCCACCAAACCTTGTTCTTCCTCTACAGAAAACTCACCACATCAGTTATACCTTCAGCTGTGACAGAGAAAACCAGTTCGACCAGTGAAAATTCAGATTTCATTTTCTGCACATTTACTTATATTTATCAAATATATTTTCCTGAAATCTGCACAAACCCTCATTGTGTACAGACGTCCTCTACAGTGATATCTCCTTATCTACAGGTGAAACAATGGAGGACCAGAAGAAGAATGACATTGAGGGACCAGCCTGTCCCTAATGAATATGTGTATGAAGTTATGACCAAAAATGGTTTCCGCCCTGCAGCAGCTCCACAGCACTCACCTCCAAGCCCGTATGATCTTGCTTAGCAGTGCAATCAAATATTATTCCCTCTTTGGACATCCTGTTCTCATGGATTGATCTATTTATTTATCATTAAATCGTTAAATTTTGGGCACAATCAGACACATCACAGTGAAAATATCACTACATTGAAGTCACTTCTAAAGTTTTGAATATTTTTAGAATCGATATTTGAACTTAAAATATTTCTGTTTGGTATATTTTGTCTATTTTTAACTGGTGAAGCACAGGACAGATTAAAAGTCATATTTTTTTAATGGCCTCGTCCCTTAATACAACAAAAAAAAGGTTTGTGAACTTAAAGCTTTCATCCAAACATTACTGCAACAATGGCAGGACCCATACTCTAGATATTACTGCTCTGTAATACTTACATGTTAAATTAAGTCTCTAACAGCTTAAAGGAGTAAATACACAGTCAACAGGTCTGCAGGGAGTTTGGAAACTGCCCCAACCTTTTTGATTTGTGAAATCTGGGGCAAACATCTTCAGGGCTGAGTGGGAGGGATGTGAGACAGTGTATGTGGTTAAAAACTATGCACCCAAAGAGGGGGGCTTGGGCAGAAAGGTGAGTGATTTGCACGTTCACAAGCAAACCACACATACAAGAAATGGTAAACACGAAGATGCGAAGTCTGCGTGCAGGTAGTGATGCGTGTGGTTCATGTAATTCACTTTTAATGTGAATAATTGTGTTAACAGAAATGTAATGAAGCTGTTGCCATTCATTATGAATTTTCTTTTGATTGTCTTGCTCTTTTTTTTTTTAGCTTGTGTAATTTCTTCTGGCTGTGATGCCCACTGGTTATGATTTGTGCTTCGAATAAAATGTCAAGCTGATATTTGTAAAGCAATTTCTGAACAATGTCTGAAGTTACAGTAATAAAAGATATTTTTCTAGATGTGTGGTTTTCAAGTCTCCAGTAAAGGGCAAGAAGTCAAAGCTAAAGTTAAGTTTACAGCCGACTCCTCTGCTGCCGTCACTGTCCAACAGCAGCACACAATTGGTGGAAAAGGAAGTGTTGTCAGCTGAGTGAGGTCATCTCGACTTTCCAGGCTGTCAAATCTTGTACATGTGCTCCTTTGTTTTTGTTTTTGCTTTCGTTTTTTTTTTCACTTAACCTCTGTTCAAATAAAACTGCTCTAAGTGTGAATGTAAGTTTCCACTGGTGAAGGTTGTGAGAGATGAAGACTCAGAATCATCTGGCTGCCGTACAGGTCTGACAAAGCTGAGGACAGTACCTTCAATAGCATTTATATCGGCTTGTTGGTCTAGTGGTATAATTCTCTCTTAGGGTGGGAGAGGTCCCGGGTTCAACTCCCAGACGAGCCCGATTGGGGGAGATGGCAGTGGGTTGAGATGGTTTGGGTTGTCTTTACAGACACCAACACAGAACCCAACCCCAACTGTTTAAGGCGTCCTGTATGTTTGCTGTGTACTGGGTGCATTATGGTACAGTGAGGGAAATTTCTTCTGCATGCACTGCATGTCTGAAATCCCCACAGGTAGACCTACAAACAAAGTCTTGTCTAAGTTGGTAAACTATTCTTGGACACTTGCCACACAGAGAAACCTACAAGAGACCTGTTTCTAACCTTCAGACCATACACAGAGTTTGACCTCTGAAGATCTTAGAATAACAAAATCAAATCATCTGCACTTAAAAAAAACCCAATAGCAGTTTTGTAAAAGTTTAGATTTATTTATTTTTTTAGTTGAGTGTGTTTGTTCATTCAGCTGGGACTTTAGAGGAAACTTAAAGATAGTAGCAGCTGCTCTAATTTATCGGAGCTTACTTCCTGACGATTGCTCACCCCGTTCAAAACCACTTGTTTCTAAGCTTTCCCATGACTGGTCTGACCTTCTTCGAAGACGTCTAAATGTTACTGCTACTACAACCACACAGCTTCCACAGAAGCCTGAAGGACACAACATGCTCACGCCAGCTCCACTTTAGCCCTAGTACACAGTATATGTGATAATATTAAACACTTTTCTCTGATAATACCTTCACCTTTCAGCCTTGTACTTGTTTTACCTGTTTGTTTTTCATTAGATGTCAGTCTGCTATGATGAAGTTTAAAACAGCACTGCAGTGGTTGAAATCACTAAGCATGAAAACAGACACACAAACACAGATAGTATTTTTATAACATATTTTCATTGTGATTGACAAACTAAAACCAACAAGGATAACACCACTTGGCAAACACACATGCATGCTGTTGTTGCTCTGTAACTAGGTTAGCTGCAGTTTATGGGTTAGGATGGGAGGAAACCTTTGTTGTCTGGGTCAGTAACCGCGGCTGTGTCCTCGCAGACTGCACCTGCGCCTTTCACACTGAACCGGGTGCTGTGCATAGACAACATCTAACCTGCTGCAGAGATCACACTTAAACCTGCTGCAGTTTAACTCCAAACATTTCAGCACTTTGCCTATAATGTGTAAGTACTGTGTAATTCAGAAACAGCTCACTCTTACCTAAATGCAATATTTGTTTTCCCCCTATGCAATAACCTTTCCCTGCTGTTGCAACAAAGGAATTTCCCAACTTAGGATCACCTATCTATCTATCTATCTATCTATCTGTCTGTCTGTCTGTCTGTCTGTCTGTCTGTCTGTCTGTCTGTCTGTCTGTCTATCTATCTATCTATCTATCTGTCTGTCTGTCTGTCTGTCTGTCTGTCTGTCTGTCTGTCTGTCTGTCTGTCTATCTATCTATCTATCTATCTATCTATCTATCTATCTATCTATCTATCTATCTATCTATCTATCTATCTATCTATCTATCTATCTATCTATCTATGTCGGTGCTCATCTCACTTTTAACCAGAAGAGAGCAGCATTTCACAGTAATTTCACTGCATCACACTCCATCAGTTTGTGTTACAGTTTTTCTCTATTGCTTTGATTCATTTCTCAAAC